>JBDODB010000162.1:0-63574 GCA_039880865.1 Aspergillus proliferans
CTGAAAAAAAAAAAAAAAAACCAAAAAAAAAAAAAAAAAAAAGAAACAAAAAAAAAAAACAACATTTCCTTTGTTTTGATTGATTTTTTACGCAATGATGTACACGCCACATTCCGACCCTGGCCATTCTTTTACTACACAATTTCCTTACTTGTCTTTCCTTTGTTGAGTGTGTATATCTAATGTGTATATTTTCTGATTGTTTTTCCCCCGTCGGTCCATTTCCACTGCGGGTCACGTGGTCACGACTATTTATTGCGTGGGGGGTTCGGAGTTGTGTTTCGCCCCCTTTTGTTGTTGAGCGAAAAGCATTTACTGCAATTTTGGGAATTGTTTTACTTGGGAGATTCAGGAGTGATGGTTTTTTTTTTTAATCTGGTTTAGAGAAAAGACCGCGCGAGTGATGGATATGATTTGTACATAGTTGCTTTTCTTTGATTTGGATCGATGTGCTTGGACCTAATAATACCCCATGACTGTTGGTTGTTAATACAATTATTATGATTCTCTATTCTTTTTTCTGGTGTCAGTTACCTATCACTTCCGGACTAAGTAGCAATAGTGCGATGTGAGTTCTGGAATTTGAAATACTTGTGTCCCGCGCACGATGTATTAGTTTGCGCTATTGTGATCTGGACTTTTTACGGAGTAGAAGTAGAATTAATCTATCTCAATCTACACAAATTGTAGTATTGCTTTTTACAACAATCCCATTATCCTCGTTATACTAGTACTCTGTACAGAGTAGTTATGGCACAACTATTCCGTACTTGTACACAAACTCAACAATTTATGCACCTATATGCAGCACAATGCAAGATCCCCAACTACATCTTATGCTATGCTATGCTATGCCATGCCCAGGGCCTAACTAAGTAATCCCTGTCCTAACAACGTCTGCCCAGGCCCTGGTTTCTCATGTGAAACGGTCGCGCGGAGCGGTCTATCCCCAGTTCTCCGTGTGAGATTTTCGTATAGTATACTCGCTTAAAATATGCTTAGTTATACGTAGACCGATACAACATTCTCTTCAAAAACTAGAAAAAAAAAAAAAAAAAAAAAAGTCTTAAAATTTTGGCCACTATGTACAGTACGTACTCGTTGACCAGTGCAGTGCCCAGGCCTGAATCTAGACAGTTGGCCGCCGTTGCGCGTATCGGGTGGTTCCGATTCCTGACATCACTAACGATTTGGATCCAAATTTTCGATTCTGGCGGCGAATAAATTATTACTGGATTGGGTTACAGGTCGGTCGGTCGGCGTCGCGTCTTGGTTTGGGTCAGCTGAGTTGGGGCTAGTTTAACCATGGTACGAGTATGTAGCTGTACTTATCGAGTAGGTGATTATGTACTCTGTAGGGTATGGCTAATTGTATACTATGCGAGAAGAGAATATGCAGAAGTAAGACTGACAAGGGTTACTGTGCATTCCATACTGTAGACGAATCATGATATCCAGCATCCCAACTACCAGGTATGTACGTACTGTACCATACATACAAAAAATACAGTATCATACCTCGGTTCGCAGTCGATCGATTCCAGCTCGAGCAAGAACGTTGAGATTCTTTATTAAATTCTAATTGGTCCTCGGCCGATCTCGGTGCCCGTGCAGATCGCCGATTGCGCAGCGGTTACGGTACTGGTACCCGCCTTGCCGATCCGTGATCGTTGAACCTAACCAAGCCACGCCATGACTAAGACTCAGGGGTTGGCAGTTGTCTTTTTTATTCAGTGAAAAAAGAAGCCTATTGTTGTTGTTTATTGTGATTGATTCGGTTGGGTAGTTCGCTATGGACTTGAAGGATTTGATACTGCGCTTGTTTAATTACTCTGTACTGTAGATTTCGTCAAGGCGAGTCCATTTTTGACCCTCTACTCCGTACATAGGGCGTATGGAATGCGATGTCCATATTAAGAAATTAATATACTGTTAATTAGCAGCTTGGGCCATTCCATAATAGACATACGGCGGGAGACACGGACGGACACGGCGCGGCAACGGACAGATTCCTCGCTCAGACCACATGCAATTTCCTATTTTGGATCTATTCAGCGACTGTCTGACAGTCGAGTATCGAGATTTGTCATGGTCCCCGTCATGGTTATGAAGATAACAATAACGGCTGGCTAGCTAGCTACTATTACTTTGGCGTGAATCTACAATATTACTCCTTATAGTTACTTCCTGGATATATCGTAAATGCTCGACCACGAGGCCGCTGTCACATACCAGCCGTTGCAACCTTAACATACAATACACGAAATACCGTAAGTAATTACCAACGGTGAAACCTGCATATGATTTGGAATAAAAGCGTTACATATGCAAGGCGTTTTTTAAGGTAATAACTATATAACAAACTATATGCACCCGTAGCTTTCGGAGTCGCCGAACGTCGTCGATCAGCTTGGTTGTTACACTGCATCGTTTTTATACTATGAAGTAACTACTCCATCGTATTCTGATTCTAGTAGTATGGATGTATGTGGTTTACTGAGTGGTACTAGATTGTACGACTAGTCGTGGATATTGAAGTTATCGATCTATCCTCGCCTGCTTGCTGCGATATGTAGTACGACATTGAATTCCAAATACTTGAATTCCAAATACTTGACGCTTGCCCTACCTGCCTATCTTGGAATAAGAGTCATGCACTGCATACAGACTACTCACGCCGTACACAGACCGCACGCAACCCAGTGCATCTCGTTGGTCCGCTTATGCAGGTGCCTGTAGCTAAACAGGACCATCGGGTGGCTTTGGCGCTGGCCCAGGAACATGACATGACATGACATGACATGACATATGCGACGGAGTTGACGAAGTATGGAATGTAGTACATACTGGGCTTGCGATATGCCGGATTTGGTAATGGGGACAAAGAGGTGGCTGTGTGTGATTGCTCAGCTGGGATTATTGGTGATTGCTAAGCATTTGTAAGGCTGTTATCAGGATATGGCTGGATCTAGATCCCTCTGAGATTCGTGCTATGTACAGAGGACGGGGGTCTAGGGCTTGAGTAGAGCCTTTTTTGGTGGGTTACTGGATACTCGGTCAGATGAGCTTTGTTTGCACGCCTGGTGTGCTAAAAGTAACTTTTGGTAACATACCAGAGTCTAGACATATGAATCGGTCCATCAAATGGTGACCTAGCACAGTACTTGCGACATCTGATACGTGCACAATTCCTTCTTGTTTATCGCGAACAAAGTACTGGATGACCTCATTTCATGCAATTCGATCCGGACGGACGACGATCCATGATCAGACCAGACAGCTCAGATCCACGACACACACAACACCGCAAGGCACCCGCCTGCTCGTCTCGACCTTCTCAACTAGTGGCTGGGGGCCCCAACAGCATATCCTCGCGTACTCTCGTGCTACACCCGTATAGACGCCACCATCATTCAGATACTGCCCGGCCTTCATATGCTTTCGTTCCTGCCGGACAGTAGTCATCTGCAATGAAACCATGGTCCTGGACCTGGTTTTCACGGACATTCTTCTCTTTTCAGGAATAAAGCCGCCACTCTGGCCTTCTCAGGCAACTGCAAGAGAGCGAGATGGCACCGTGTCGCTCGAGATGTGATGTATTCCCTGAAAAGAGCAGCATCGCTGACAGGGACGCACCCTGCTAGACACGGAGAGCATCTGTAAGTCCGGTACATTTGCACGCTGCATCATGCGGCGTTACAGTATCGCCACCATCACCAAAACCAAGACCACACATACCCTTGACCTTGACACGGGATTTTAGCTAGATTAGGAAGTTATGTCTTTCCACATCAAGTAAACAAAGCGACGCTGACTGACGCACCAAGTAGCACTATTCCCTCTCCTTCTCGCATCCGCATGTCACAGTCCCAGCCAGTCCACAAAACGCCGTGCTGTGCTCGAATCAAAACGTCCCCCGACGACTTATTCACCGCGTACGTCTGGGCGATTTTAGAAGGCTTTCGTCTCGCCGGTCTGGATCCAGATCACGAGACCGACACTTCATGCTGGCTTGCTTTTGTTGAATATGCAGTGCGACCGCATTGACCTTTTTGATAAGATGCATCTTGTTCGGTCAGGTGATCGTTGTGCTAGGATGTTGATGACGTGGGGTCTGAGGATTTTGCTTGCCTTGTGGGACGGTCTCGGCCCTGTTCGCTATTCTGGGATGTTGGTCGGTTTATATTGAAATGTGCCGGGTAGGGTTGGTTTTCTTGGTCTTAGGTAATTGGTGCTTAATTAGCCTGTTTGGGTGATCGAGTTTCTTGAAGCCCTATATGTTTACTTGTACTGATGGATTGACCGAATATGGGCCCAGAGAATCTTGGAGCATGATATAGAAGTTTTATACATTTGGAATTATCCTCTGCATCCTTGTTTTTGACAGTAGTGCGTCAAGTGCGTCAACAATTCACTGACATCAGCGATACTGTCCATCTTATCTCTCCTCACGCCACAACTTCATGTTGCTCACATTTTCCCATTTCTTCTATATGGAGTCAAAAGTCAAAGCCCTGGACATCTGGGGAAGAAAGGCAGATTATATACGTCTTCCTGGACTGATAGCACTGAATTTGCCCGGTCCAGATGGATGTCGACTGATGAGATACTTGAAAAAGAACATATCACTATTAGGGTGCTTGGCAACCTCCTGAGCTTTGCAACACCACCGAGACTCAGTCACGTTGTTTGCCAAAAGACGTCGAGATTGAATATACGGGTAGCGATGGAATGATCAACTGCACCCCAGAGGTGATTAGACTGCTTATGCAGCAATGAAACTGCGTGGATCCAAGCTGGGAATTAACGACAGAAATGCGCCGGTGCATTGCGAATTTTCTCTAGCACTACCTTACAAACAGGAAGCTCCAGCTCAACCCTTTCTTGGGTGTCCAAGTTGAGTTGTAATGCTTGTTAAAAATTAATCTATGAAAAGCTTGCAGTAGCAGAATGTTAACTCTCTACCAGGGAAATCTACGGGAAGACATCCTTCTCGTGAACGTACTCTGCTAGAGAGATTTATCAATCCGGTCTCGCAAGCATAGAGGAGCAAAACTGTTTGCGGCCTTTGCAAGAAGACACCAGGAGTGTGTATCTGCGTCGCCCAGAGATTATTGGATCTGATATTTCGGCCGAAGGCCACATACATCAAAGCGCAACTTTAACGCTGACAAGATGACCTTTCTTGAGAGGGTGGTCGAAGGCCTACTGTATGTGGTGGCTCGCAAGATGCTGTGGCTAATTGGACAAATCAAGCAAACGATCGAAGTAATTCGTCCTTGACAGGCTCTGAGGGATAAACACGGATCAAAGCTTCCCATCGAGCTTCTCTGATCTCAGCCGCGTAGTTTTGGAGCCTACAGGAGAGAAATAAACTAACCATTCCGGACATCTACCCAGTACTATCCCAACAGGAGATACCCATACATCACTGTGATTGATGGCACAAAGCTCTTTTACTAGTGGTGCGTACATCCGTTCACTACATATACAAGGAATAGTACTAACCAAGCAACTTAGTTGTCGCACGTTTGACTTGACTCTGACCATAGGCTAAGCCATCTTTTCCATGCATGAGTTCCGTGATGTCTAAGAGAAAGTTCCGAAGTATTTCCCATCGGTCTCCCACATGGTATAGCCGTTCTTCGAAAACTCGTCCAGGCACCCAGTCTCTTTGATACTTGGAATCGGTTTCAACCTTTCCAATAATGAGAAGCATGATCGAGTGTGAGGGTTTGTATTATCAGAATGCTTTACTTACTTAAACTTGGACCAAAGACAGTTCCCATCCAATAATGGCCAGAATCGGCTCCTTAAAGGATCAATGGATTACGCAGTGTGTGGTACGGCAACAAGGAGGATATGGAGGCAAATTTAGTACAGTGAAGACTTGATTATGCACTAAGCTACTGTTTGCCGGAATCAGGGGATAGACTATGATTTGTATATCAAAACCCTCGAGAAAATAAGAGAAATAAAAACAAAAAAGAATAAGAAAGAATCTACCCGAGATCTACTGCAATCCCTTCGCCTTCATCTCAACAAAAGCCTCAACGAGAGCATCCTGAGCATTTAACACAGTGTATCCATACTCCCCAAGTTTATTGATCAGCTTAGTGGCATCCAGCTTTGCATTACACCGAGGGGCCTTCAAGATCGCATGCTGTTCCTCGAGAGAAAAATTGACCCAGGTCAAAGATGGACGGATGTACTCCTTCATCAGGCCCATCACCTCATTGTGGGTAAAAGTTCCAGGGTTGGTCTGTATAAGGTTGTAAGTCTGTATTCATGCAGCTTGTCTCTTCGTTTGAGAGAATGCATTCTTACAAAGTTATAAATGCCGATTTCCTTGTGTTTGGCAAGGAGGATGACCCCGGGGACTAGATTTGTCATAATCGAGCCTGACTGCAATTTCGTTAGTAGCTTGTAGGAAGAATAACGAGACAACTCACGTTGGGAACGTTGACGATTTTCTTGTAGCTCAGAAGCTTGGTGACAAAGTTCATGGGATGCAGGTCTGCAGCAAGAGGGTTCCGAACCCGAAGAATGAGGACATTAGGGTACGTCTTGAGCACCTGTCATTACGAGATGGTCAATACAATCTGCCCATTTACCCAAGTCTCAAGGGTGTCTCACATTCTCGGAGATCAGCTTCGACTGAGAATAGAACGATCCCCAGTAGTTCGGAGGTTCCTCCTCGGTAAACCCCGATCCGTCTAGCGGGTGCGGATCGTCCTGATCGTAAATACACGCAGAAGCGAAATGCGTGATATGTATACCGCAAAGGAAGCAGCAGTCGACCGAGTTGGCTGCTCCGATAATGTTGGAACGGATAGTTTGGTCCTTGTGATCTTCACACCAGTCGGCATTTGGAGAGCCGCGAGCACCAGCGGTGTTGATAACATGGGTTGGTTTGACGCTCTCCAATTCCCTACATAATAGTGAAGTGTTAATAGATATCTCGAAATAGTGTTACTGACAACCGTGGATGCGTACCTTAACACGGCTTCCCGGTCCTCGTCTTGCCCGTCCAGCTCTTCCCTTGCCCTCATACCTTTCCCATGAATAACTTTCTTTGATCAATCACCTTTTTTTTTTTTAGAGCAAGCCGTTTCACTACCCGTGCTTCATTCTTCAAACTGGCTAAGTTGTACAATGGCTCTATACGCCGCCTCTGTTTCCTACTTAATTTTGACTCAAATGGTCATCTAGGCCGATTTCGTCGTTGCGACTGCTTCTCACTCAAAACCGTTGACACCTATGCCAAAGACATACAAAACGATATCCAGGCAACTTTGTGAGGTGTGCAGGCATCTTTCAAATAAACACTTTGGCGTCTATGGTGGAATTGGTCATGTTAAGCTGCACTTCTGATAGCAACAGTTAGTCATTTGAAGTGGTCGCTACAATTACTACCATGTGCTATGCAGCATGATCTTGACGGAGAATGGTGCGCAGATATGCAAGATAATGATTTTCTTCCGTTTTCTTCCTCTGTACTTCAACATGTTGACTTGCACGCCTACACTTCAATCAACTCTCTTTTCACTGTTTGATTTGACATTCACGACGAGGAGTATCGTTGACCTGGCCGAAAGATCAGGCTTAATTGAAGTAAATACCAATGCATCGAAAATAAATAGACTTCAATAGATGGCCGCCGTTGGATAAAGGATTCCACACAAGAGTAACTTAATGAAACGGAGGAACATAATACCACTCTATCGCCTTCTGGTAGGGAGAATCATTTGCATCTTGGACCCGCGGGTAGACCTCGGCAGGCCCATACCCACCCACTCAACAGATACGGTACGAAAGACCGCCCCTGTGTCTCATAGCTTTTGATCTTCCACAGTTTTTGTATCACTTAGCTGATTGACAGATGAACATTGCAACCCCTCTTCACACATTTTATATTTGATCGGTGCAGTAAAGTATCAGTTCACTCACCTAATGCTACATAATACAAATCAGAAGAAAGGATCATTGGACGGGCCAAACAAAGGTGTTATTCCACGGGACATCAGAGTACGTATGGTAGGGCAAAGAAATCCTTTCACCACTAAATACCAGGACTGGGCGCCATGATCTATTTTGCTAAATGATTATCATCTCGCGGACACGACGGTATAAACAGGAACCGAGAAGATCTTCTGTCTTTTCTTGGTTCTCGAGTCGAACCTGACGATCAGTTTTTATCTACTTGTTCCAATCCAAGAACAGAGAATGGCTGTATTTCGCCATTGGTCTAACGGTGAATGGGCGAGAAAGGCACTGGATTTGATGGGCATCCCACGAACCAGCATCGACCCGAAAATGGGACCTTTTGGAACATTTCAGCAGCTGCTTTGGCTCATTCGAAAGATACCCGTACGAAGTCTCCATGTCCCCGGTTAGGTAGAGATAAACAAGCGACTGATTTTACCCATCCGCGTATTACCTTGACTTCGCCCAGCCAAAATGAGCAAATTATATTACTGGGTTAGATAGCCGTTCTGGCTTCACTATCAAATTTACTAAATCTTTATAAATGTTCTTGGTTGTAAAAACTGAGGTTGCCAGTGAATAAGGAGTGTACCATATGTCATTCCTGCCCCCGACAACTCAAAATCCTGTTTCCTTGGAGCTTGGCGCACTCTCTCATCATCCCTAATCCTACTGAAGTCTCCAAGGAGAGGCTTTGCTGAATAGCAATTTCGATGTCACCATGACGTGGTCGCATTCGCTTGACCACATATATTCCTACTTTGACTAGCATGTAATCAATAATCTTTATCAACCTTCAATGGCTCCCCGTTTCATACCCAAGCCAGGCACTGCTCCCAACTTCCCTCGCGACGCTAAAGAGACCTATAACACTCTTAAACGTGGTGGAGTTGTCATCATCCCAACCGATGTCGGCTACGCACTCTTAACCAGCACGCAGGCGGGAATCCAGCGGATTTTCTCAGCCAAAGACCGTCGGGAGGGCCACAACATCGGCATCATCGGGACATACAAACAACACCGAGAGATCCATGTGCTCTCCGAGGCCAAGTTTGAGATGACACGGGTCCTGACAGAAGATATGGAGATGATTGTCGGGATCATTGCCAAATACGATACCGAAAGACTTCACCCGCGGTTGGCAGCTGTAGATCCCGCTACGCTATCCCAGGTCACCAAGGGCGATACGGTCAGCATCGCAGTTCCCGAAGGGCCATTTCTGCGGGAACTCGGTCGCCTTTGCGATGAGGACCCCGAGGGCATGTTAACATTCGGGACTTCGGCCAATCTGACCGGCCAGGGGCAGAGATTCCGGATTGAAGATATTGAGCCAAGAGTGATTGACGCGGTAGACTTGGTTGTGGATTACGGTCTACAGAAATGGCAGGCATACAGGCGCGGTGGCGTGAATTTCGATGCAGAGAACATGAAGGTGCTGCGGAAGGGAGCCGGATACGAAGTCTTTCGCGACCGAATGCTAAGATGGTTCCCTCATTTACTGGAGGAGGCCGGTGTAAGCATCGAGGAGGATCCGGATTACAAGACTAGCGAGCCTGGAATTTGTGCGGACTAAATCAAAGTCTTTCGTAGATTGATCCTGCACATAAAGCCTCCTCCGCTCTTTTTGAGGTTCGTAGCGTTGTCGACAGCTCTTCAAAGTGCTGTCCGATTTCAAAAAAATGCTGCCTACTAGACATTAGATTGAAGATATGCCGAGCTGGAGCATGATGTACCAGTAGTGACTATCACTGGAGCTGGCAGTGGGATAAACAAGTAATCTATAAATCTATAAATCTATAAATCTATAAAAGCTACTGTACAGAAAGAAAAAAGAAAGGAATGAAGTCTTGATGGAATATTGAATCTAGCGGAGACCAGTGAACGCGGACGGCTTCAAGAGTCTCAAAGGGAGAGAGGCATCAACCGCCGAGATCATCTTCCCGACAGGCCGTGCCAACCTTTTAATTTTCCACATGTTGAAGTGGTATTCAGCAAAGCGCAGTTGAACCCATGGCATCTAGTGCGAAGCAAATATAGCAAATATAGGGACAGGTCTTGAAATGTGTTGGCTAGTTCGCAAATGGACTCCAAGAACGCAGTCTCTTGCCGTACTATATTATACAAGTTAGCAAATAATTCTATATCTAGTTTAACCCAACGGAACGCAGTCCTGGCGGCAAACTCACTCGTTGCAAAATAAAAGGTAAGGGCACCATGGCAACAGAGATGAACCCCAGCGTGCTCGAGGCCCATCCAATTCCAAGTGAATTCAACATGCGTGGTGCAGCCAGCGGCAGTGCTCCTCCAAATGAGCTTCGGAAGAAGGTGTTACCGGCAAATACACTTGCCACATAGCGCGGATAGGATTCGCCTAGGTAATTAAGGATGGATTGAAAGGTGAGGTAGAAGCCCGGTGCAAAGAATGCTGTTCCGATGATCGGGACAATCCAGTGTACGCTGTGTGCAGGAGGTTAACTTCTTCCTGCTAAAATCAATTGACTCAGTGGCTAGCTTACCTTGCTCGGGATGTCCATGCAAAGATGAAAAGACAAATTGGAATGCAAGCAGCTCCTATTTGTCCAGGAACCAGGCGAGCCTCTGGCTCGATAACGACATTTGCATTTGCCACTCGTGGCTGGTAAGAAAAGTATAACCACAGAACGTATGCAACGACCGAAACCGCTGCTCCAACGAGGATACCGAAGAAGGCAACTGGAAAGAATTATTGTTAGCGCAGTCTTTTGTGCAAAGTCAACAGAGGGAAGCTCACGGCCTTGCTGGATTGCGGTGAAATGATAAATGCCGTCAAAGACTATAGAATCACTCGGTCAGTATAACGTGGGCAAAATGCATCGAGGAGAGCTTAACTTACCGAATGGGAAGAACTCAAACCAAAGGTATAGGACACCGTAAACTAGCATTGTGTGCATGTTAACAAATAGAATGACTGGGTCCAGACAGGCAAGTTTGAGATCGCTGCCCATGTCCTTGACAATGCGTACAGCGAGATTTTCGCTTGGTGATTCGATCTCAGCTTCACTCTGGTAGACAGGATTGCTCGTCTGCGCGCGAAGGCGCTTTGCTCGACGAAGAAGGATATTTGAGGGTGACGTCTCAGGTAAAAAGAAGAAAATAGATACGGTCGTGAAAGCCGTGATGCCGGAAAGAAGCCAGAGCGTTGCTGTCCAGGTTTTCCAACGTTTTCTGTACGGTGATTATTAGTGCCAGGTAACATTCAGCAATTCGCAAGACTGGATGACGAACATTACAATGGTTCCAAGAATCTGTTTTTGTCAAATTTAGTAAAAGCCATGGATGTCTAAATGCATGTAGATTGACATACCGGTCCCAGAATAGGCCCACAAACTCCGCTGACTGCGTACAATGCAATTGCGTAGGGAACCTCAGTTGGCCTGTAAATTTCCATCAGCGAGGCGCCACCGACGCTGATAGGTGCGCTTCCGATGAAGCCCCCCAAAAAGCGCAGTACTAAAACGGTTTGTAGATTTTTTGCCAGAGCCGTTCCGATGTTGAGCAAGCAGAAAGTAAGGCAGCCAAGGACATATACCGGCGAACGCCCGAGTGTCGGCAGGCTCGACAGAGGAGAGAGCTGGGAATATGCATGATTAGTATAATCCTTATACCGATGGTGTTCTGGAAGCGCAGACATACAATTAGAGGCCCAATTCCGTACGCAATAACAAAGAGCGAAAGCCCCAGTGTGCCCTCAGCAGTGGTAGCTCCAAATGCTTCTTCGATACCCGAAATACTCGGCGTAAAGATTGCTGATGCTGCATAGAAGCTGAAGTTCAAGACCATTACATTGAGCCCAGCGACCGTCCTTGCCAGCGTGGGCCAATTTTGAGGGATGTCTGGATCATCAGGGCCATAGAAGTCTACTATGATCCGCCGCTGGGGGTCTGGGCTTGGGAGGTCTTCATCTTTAAGGGTTTTAGATCCATTGTAAGAGAAAAATCGGCCCTTCGACGCATAGTTTAGCAACCGACCGAATAGACTGTCACGGAGTAAAATGTTCAGGCTCTCCATGGTCGAAGTTTGATAGGACAATGTACTCGCTCTCTCTGAGTGCGTCGATGGCATTAAATACTTATGGACAGCGCGCCGAAGCCAGCCACGACTCCGAGGAGTTTGCCTCTTCGGGCAGCTTGTACGCAGATTCTCTTCCTAGGGATATCGGAATTCCGTGCAAATCACCCTTTCTAATGTGGCACGAAAGCACACTGCTCAGAAACTGCCCGAGGCCAAGCCGCCTGACAATGATTTGGGCAGTAAATAAATCTTCGATACAAACACTGTCAATAGTATAGGACTGCGAATCTTTGTGCTATATCCTGAACAACAAGAGATATAGCCATGATAATTCCCCCAAACCTACACTATACGTTTGATATTATAGATTTGATCTTCGGACTTCATCTCGGAGTTCCGAGCTTGTACCCCAATTTAGAAGCACTAGCATGAGGTCTCTCTGTGGCGATCGGAGTTGATGACCGGATGGACTATCTTTCTGATAACTGTCTGAATATGACTTCTTGAGCTTGCGATTCACTCATCAGCTAAATAATATATTGACTGCGATACCGCGAGCCATGGTCACGCCAACCACGCCCAGAAAGAAACCTCGTCCTCCACGCAGAAAAGCCTGCAGCAGCTGCGCTAAGTCCAAAGCCCGGTGCAGTCTGGAAAAGCCCGCATGCTCCCGGTGCAGATTGACAGACCGAAACTGCGTCTATGAGACGACGGCTTCAGCATTGGAGCAACCAGACTCGCGCCCAGCACAGGGAGACTTAGAAGTAGAACCCGGACGCTTAGATTGTCTCAACGCGTCTTTTCTTTCGGGTCCACACTTTGCTTCGGCAGCATTACAGACTCCACTTTCTCTGTTGGATGTTGATACTCCTAGTAGGTCGCCTGTCGACAATACCATTTGGTGTCCGCCGAGCCAGCAGTTCCAGGGACAATCTCTCAGAGGGGCACCAAGAAATAACAAGCTTGACTTCGGAGGGATCGACCTTACTCCCACCTCCGAGGCAGACGATATTCGCGACCGATGGATAAGGCCTTATTTCATGAGTACGCTCGGGCGAACTGAGATCCCAAAAGTCGTTCTTCCTTATACTATACAGTATATTAAGCGGATCCTGAGTACTTATCCGCGGAACATGCTGAAGGACGGACATGTCCCTCCAATCATTCATCACGCCCAGGTGAAGGGGAACGAGATTCCTCGCGCACTAGCAAACTGCTACAGTCTAGTACGTATGTGGGAACACGCTGTCCCTGGGAGCGAGGAGATAGTTATGAATACACTTGGACGAGAGATGGAAAGGCTCGCCAGTGAAGTACTACGCGCCGCCCTGCTTGGACGTGATTGTGTTAACGGGATTAAAGATTCCAGATCGACATGACTATGAGCTCCTGTCCGCCTTCCAAGCTTACCTTATTTACTCAATCCTGATGTACTTCTCCCCTCGCGGCGATTTCTCGGAAAAGACCATGGTAACTCTCATGAATATGGCTTTCCAGACTAGTCGAAATGGTCTCTTCTGTACCGCCGAGATAGAACGGACCAAACCAACATGGGAATCCTGGATTGTCGCTGCCGCGAAACGCCGTGCAGTCTTTATTCTATACCTTTTCAGCAGCATCTATAACGCGGACCGGTTGCTGCCCGATTTTATTGCAGACGAGCTGAGAGACGTATATGTACCGGGTCATAAGGCATTGTGGGAGGCGGATAACCGAGAATTATGGAATAAGGTGTATGATCGGTACCTATCCGATTGGGAAGATGGAAGCTTGGTGGTCTCCGAGTTATGGGCATCCCCTGAGGAGGAGGAACCCAAGCGAAGGGAAAGGACCGAACGTTGGGTTCAGACAGTTGACGAATTTGGGATGATGATTTTTGGTCTTTGCGCTCATATCCATGGCTGTTGAGTTGCTCTTCATCTCCGGCCGCCGAGTGGCTACGCCGCCTCGGAAATCCTACTCAGAATTTCGATCATGATATGTGCAGTTGAGCCGTTTTGGGTTGATTGCGGGTCTGCATGGAAGTTGGGCGTTGTGGGCGAGTTGGGGGTTACAATTTGGTTGCTGGCGTACGTAGAAGTGGCCTATCAGGCAAGGCTCAAAGTTCGCCCTCAGGAAGCTTGGAAGATAAAGAAATGGACACACAATCATGTATCTAGAATAGTGATTACCTGCATATCGCTTGATTGCGAGGGGTCAGCGTAGACAACAACAACAACAACAACAACAACAACAACAACTACTACTACTACTACAGTACTGTAGGATTATAATATTTCTAGATACAAGTCAACGCCGAGAAAATATCGCATAATCGAATTACCGCTAGCAAGTGGACCTTTGTACAGGCTAGGGTAAAGCCCTGACAAATGCCTGGAGGCCCCTTATAAGCTAACAGTCGCTGAGCTAGTTGCGGGCTTTCACGAGATGGACTTGGAGCGCGATGTTATTGATCAGGAGAGCAACACATTTGAGTTTCATGCCACTACCCTTACTGCTGCTGTGGGCACTCAAATATTCCATACATGCACGGCCTAGGGATTCCATACGGGTGTATTCGGACAGGGGAGGCAATTGTCTTTCTACGTATTTCGGCGGACCCCACAATACTTCAATACTCCTAATGCGTCCCAAATCAAGACGTGCAAGCAGGCTATAAGAGCCGTCTCCACCGGACTGCCGTAGGTCAGATGCTAGCGTTCACCCTCCAAGCGCTGGCCGCTGAAGCTTCATCTCAAGAGTGGCACGATACCGCATATGAACAGCTCTCGACTTGGAAAGTCGAATACTTGGATGTCTTGCGCGATATCCCCAAAACGATTCGCAAGGAGCCGCCGACCTCTAATGATCGGCCCTCAAACTGGAAACTAGATCCGAAGACGCACAATACACGTTCCCACTCTCGCTTTCAACCAGACCTATCTAGCCCGAAAGGCTCGTCAAGTGAAAGTAGCGACGAGGACATGCCTTCCCCGTCTACCAGAGCAGCCGCGCGCAGATCGGACCGCGGAAAAGGTAGTGAACATGAATCGACTGGCGGACGCGAATGGGCACAAACCGACCGGAGAAAAAAGCAGACTTCTCAAAACAACGTGCAGGGACCGTACTGCACCATGGCTTGTATCTGCGGTGTGGTCAAACGGGGTCCCCTGGATAAAAAGTGCCCCAACCGGCAACACCACGGCGGCCAGAGGCCTCTAATGGGCCCGCGGGAGTTCACGCATAAGCTGCACCGCCAACTCGTCCGGAATCGAAACAAGGGGTTTGAGCCGCTACACATCTGTGGGCGGACGGGGTATCTCATGAAAGCGACTTTATTATCTCATGGGTATACCGTGGTCATCAAGGCTACAACCAAGGAGAAGCAACATACCCTTCAAGCAGAAGTTGATAATTATCACCACCTCCGAAGCTTGCAAAGATATCAGATCCCCCATTACCTTGGTATCCACCAACTTCCCTGCCAGTTGGCAGTCAAGGTCAATCACAGATTGCTCATTCCTATACCGCTCTAGATTCTCCTGGATCCGTCGGTTCCGCTGTCGTTGCTTCTCATTACGCAGTTCACGGACAGCTTTGTTATACTTCCGCTTTGCTTCCACTGTCCGATCCTGGCAAAGTTCCAGCTTTTCCCGTAGATGACGGTGGTGCTTGGAAAGCGCTCCTTTGTCAACATGGCCAAAGGCCGCACCAAGGGTGTTTGAGAACCCGTTTTGCGGATAATGCCCTAAACTTCAACATCAACATCCACCTCATAATGTCGGACAAAGGTGCGGATATCTGCATGCTGTAGGACGACGTTTTGACGTGAACGAAAACTCATCAGGCATAGACACAATACTCGAGAGATGGCCGTTGCCGGCTGCAGAAAACTCTGGTTATCTTCTGGGTTCACTTCCAAGTTCGGTTCGCAGAGATGGTAATACAGAGTGCCTGGGTCCTCATAGGAGACTCGCAGAAGGACTAATGCAAGCCCATTGGTCACATAGGAATACTCTAGTCTTCTTGTATCATCACATGATCACTGAACCTGTGAGCCTTATTGACTTCTCCTCGGTGGTGGGGACATCGCGAGTTCTGGCCACCTTTCCCCAGAGATCTATAGATTTAAGACCGTCGCGAAGACTCTCAACAGGTAGCTTGTGGGGAGGCTTATATTCGATTGTGGTGCGAAGAGTGTTAGTGCCATTGTCGACGCGATGTATGCAAAACTGACTAGGCCTGGAGGACCCGGATCTTGATGGTTGGTTTGTCTGTGAATCAAGGCTATTGGCATGGTTGTCGAACCGGACTCCATCATCCAAGCGAAATTCATGTCGAGCAGCAGGTATCTTGCAGAGTTCACTATGTCCCGTACATGATCCTCCACAGCAGGCCGCTCATAGGTCTCCAGGTCCTGTTCGCTGCTTATCGGCCTCCTTTTAACTTTTTGTCCCTCATACTCCAGCGCGTTGAGGGATGGAAAAAGCCGAGGCGCTGTCTTTCCTGTCGACCCAAGATGGCCGCAAACAGAATGATAGATTTCTTCCTGCTGCTGTTGACATTCCATCCACGGGCGCAGTTTTACTGGGCGCTTTTTTCCGATCGGTGCTGAGATTTTCCCTGAAGTGCATCGAGATTGGTTTGCGACTCTCAATAGCGAAATGAAGCAGAGGCGCAGCTCCCAACCTGGAAATCTGGCTTTGATGACACTCGGTCTCCAGTCTCTGAAGCTGAATCGCCACGAAATACCCCGAATTCAAAGGACACTTAGCCTAACCCAACTCCACCACATCTGAGTATCGGCCACCGTCGTCATCCTCAGTGGAGTCCCCCACCGCTGAGAGACGCCGAGCGCCAACCCGGTCTCAGCCTGGCTGTTCACCTTTTACCACAACACATTATGATGATTCTTCAGATCCTAATTCGGATTTTGGAGCTTCAGGTCAGAAATGCGGTAGAGACCTAAGTTCATCACCGGTCCAACGAGCGGCACGCCGGGCGCGACATATTTCAGACAGCCGACATGAGCAACATAACACACGCTTTTGTACACAGCGGTGTCTACTGGGCCTGCAGCAGGGTGGTCGGCTCGATGATGCCTGTCCAAATGTGATGCTCCATAAACAGGGCGGAGACGGTACGCAACACGCCATTGATTCCACAACTTTGGTGCAGCGCGTGAAGAAACAGCTGGGTAAAGACATCGACAGCAGCTGTACGCCAATGGGAGGCTGTGGAGCATCAGGAGCGCCATTCAGAGTCACCTATGCTAAATATGGGTATACTGTTGTTGGGAAAGGCACGACCTCTGGGCTATGGAATCAGCTCTTGAACGAAGCTGATGTATATCGTGTCCTGCGGCAAGTCCAGGGGTCTGCAGTCCCTATTTTCCTAGGAGCAATCGACCTGGATAAGACTTATTTCCTTCATGGTGTTGGGGCAATTCGGCATATGCTACTTATGGGGTTGGGTGGGAAGCCTATCAGTAGTATCGAGAATATGCCTTCTTGTCCAGAATTCAATGAGGAAGAGCTGAATCGTGAGATCTCGGAATCTGTAAAGAAGATCCGCTCTCTCGGAGTTTTGCATGAGGACCTGAGTACCCTCATTAAAGCGGCGGCGTCCAGAAGAGGAAAGTCACGGTCGCTCCAGAAAAACAGGTACGTTTAGGTACATATATATACTGCTCTATGATCAGTTCTACCAAGCTCCCTTCCAGCATTGCATCTTTTATCTCAACCTTGTATACAGTATCCGTTCCCAATGGCACCTATTGCTCTCACCAACATCCTCGACTCGGGAATCATGACTCCCGAGAGTGAAAGAGAAGAAGATTCTCCCACGAATGTCCCACTGACAGGTGTCGGAAGATTCAAACCGCTTCCCTACGTGTAGACCATTCTTGTCACTGGCGATGTAGGCTTCATGTAAGACCAAGCTTCGTCTCTTGATATGATTGTGTAATCACCTGGCTAATAGCAAATCGTGACACAGTGGAAGCTGGATGACCCGTCATCTAGTCCATCAATACCACGACAGCTACAACATCATCTGCCTCGACAAGATGGAAAATGTCTCCTCCATCAACAATATCCTCGAGTTGTTCCAATTCCCAAGTTTCAGATTCATCCACGGCTCCATCACCGATCCCAAGACCGTCTCTTTTGCCCTGGAAGCCTACCAGGTAGACTGTGTCATGCACTTTGCGGCCAATAGCCATGTGCAGAAATCATTCGAAGACCCCTTCACTTTTACCGAGAACAACGTTGTGGGCACCCATGTGCTCCTGGATGCGGTCAAGAACTATGGCAACATCAAGCGCTTTATTCACATTTACACCGATGAGGTCTACGGTGAGACCAACGGCGCCATGGCCAAAGAGGATAGTACGCTGTTGGCACCCACGAATCCTTACTCGGCAAGCAAAGCTGCTGCTGAGATGTATGTCATGGCGTACAAACACAGCTTCGGAATCCCAGTGATCATCGTTCGCAGCAACAATGTTTACGGGCCTTGCCAGTACCCTGAGAGTAAGTACTTCAAGCAACAAGTCACTCTCAAGCGGTCCGCTAACAAATCCAACAGAGTTAATCCCTCGATTCTCCACCCTAATGTTAGAGGGCAGCTAACTCACCCTCTAAGGCGACGGCACTTACGCCCGCCGCTTCCTCTACGTAGGAGACGTAGCCGACGCCCTGGATATTATCCTGCACAAAGGCGCTGACAACGAGATCTACAACATCGGTTCTCGCTACGAAGTCCAGAACCGCGAAGTCGCCGCGTATATCCTTGAGTTGTTTGGCCGCGACCCTGTCTCCGAATTCAACCAAAATGTCCGGTGGATCCCGGACCGTCCATTCAACGATAATGATTACTGCGTTGACAGCCACCGGCTTTGCTGACGGCGGCTCCATTTCAGGGACGATCTTCTCAGCCTCAAACAGTCCATGCACAATTGCGCATCGTCATTAACGAGCCGGGAATATCCTTGTAACCAACTGCCATCTCCATAGATACCCGGCTCTGTTCAATTCGGCCTTGGTGGACGCAGTGAGTACTCGAGATTTGACTGGGGAAACTGCAGAAGTCTATTGATTATAGGAGCTGCGATGTGCAAGTGATAATTACATGGAAGCCTGACGAGGAAGATTTATTATAGTCCCGCGATCAGTAGATGCATACAACGTTATGAACATGAAAGTCAAATCCATTTAAAGATTAACGCCCAATTGTAGGAGGGCATGATCGTAGCCCAGAGGGATATAATGAAAGATGAACGGATGGAAGGTGGACCAAACGGTCTGAAAAAATATCTCAAGTCTTGCGTGGCTCAAAAACAAGCTGAGGCTTCCTCCGGACCTTCAACATTATCTGGACCTTGTCATCATCGTCACTAGCCTGACAGCCGGGCACCTTCGTGACGGCTTCGAGAACAGCCATTTTGAAGGCTTCCAACCCCTTTCGAGGACAGCTGATACCCAAGCAGAGAAATTCTTCCCATTCCGTCTCCTCGGAAGACCCCTTCGAATTTGGTACTATTGAAGGAGGCGTGGGAGGGACGGAGAAGTCAATACCGGCTGGAAGGGGGTTGAACGAGGACATATCAGGGTACGAATGTTGTTGATGGTGGCTCTGTTGGATTTGCCCAGGTGAAAACGACGAGTCTTGGATTATTCGTGACATATCACCCGTTAGAAGGTTATTGTCGTACGTGGACATGTCCAGAGCAATATTGCTATTCTGTCCAAAGGGCATAAAACTGTCTCCTCCCAAACCGCCGGAGGAAGTCACCACTGGCATTGAGGCGCCATTACCATGACCGTGCGGCGAAGAATTCTGAATATCATTCTCGTTGTTGGGCGTGCTTTCGAACTCGTCAGCAGCACTCTGGCCGGAATGAGGGCTATCGCCAGGCGTGGTCAAGGCTCCCTGTTGAGGTCCCGACCCATCTGATTCGAGACTTGGGAGTATATCTCTCTGGTTTTGGTTTCCTCGAGATTGTCGACGAAGCAGCAGCGCATATCGATTTTTCAAGGACAATGCTGACCGATCCTGGAAGTGGAGCTGTGCTATCGATTTCCAGTTCCGTCCGTGGGTGTCCACGCTTGATTCC
Organism: Aspergillus proliferans; assembly: GCA_039880865.1. NCBI lineage: Eukaryota > Fungi > Ascomycota > Eurotiomycetes > Eurotiales > Aspergillaceae > Aspergillus > Aspergillus proliferans. The sequence continues at coordinate 20,132 of JBDODB010000162.1, forward strand.
AATAGATTATCCTGATCTGAATCAGACCTTGAGATTCTGATAGAAAGCTATTATGCTTCGGGGATAAGGGGATACAAACATCTTCATCAGTCCACGGGCTTCGATTGAGATCTGGGTTGAGCACATCGTTCCATCGCTTAGAGCACTGCTCGCTGCTTCTAGTGCCGACAGCTTGAGCCACCAGTGCCCACTTGGTCCCATGTTGACCGATTGCCATGTGAAGGCGTTCGTCCTCCTTATCAGTCCAGCTGCCATAGTTGGTGTTGGTTGCGAATTTTTGATGCCAGTGCTTGCGGCATTCCTTATTGTTGCGACCGGGAAGGTGCTCTGCAATGGACAGCCAGTCGATCCGCTCGACATCTAGTTCAATTAGCGAAGCCCATCGATGTGGCGTGCGGGCCATCGAGGATACCACTGACCTTTCCCCACGGCAATTTTCAGAATATCGTCCTCCTTTTGGGTCCACTTGCGCCGTTCTTTCGCCATGTCTCTTCTTTTCGATATGCCTATATCACAAATATACAACGTGCCGTGGAGAAGGAGATTTAGGATTTGACAAGGGAATTCAACGAAAAATGCACTTGACACCCCCGGGATTATGACACTTGGAATCGCCGCACCCAATCTCCACTCCTTTGATTTGGCGCGATTATCGCCTTTAGTTAGTTATGCCACTAAGATCGATTACTAAGACGTTCTTTGTCCGGCTGCACGTCTCCCGTTTGCTTATGGCTCGGGTCCAGCAAAATCCGGGATGACCGTATCAAAGCTCCGTACATAGTATTAGGCGTCTCAGAGGTGTCTGGGCTCGGGATGTCCCAGGGGAGTTGAAGCGGCTGCACAAAGTACCATGCATGAGTCACGATCACAGCCCAGTAAGCTATCCAAAAAATGGCCGGCAATAAACAAGAGGAAAAAGAAAAAGATGGATCGCGATGGACAAGCAATTGGGTACAATAATGGAAAGTAAAGCGACTTGGCCGTTGCTATCTTGGAGCATTTTCCGAATACATATTACGGACATGCGCACAGCGTGATGCGGCTCAGATACCTACAAATACAAGTCCCTACATCCATGTATTACCATGCACATCTCCTAAATAAATTATGATTAGATTCAGGGTGCGTATCGTGTTTGCTGGCTGGCTTCGGTATCGGAGCTGACCGGACATATAGCTAGCAGTACATACCCCGTAGTTAGCAGATTCATACACAAGCACCAAGCATGCAGTACAAGTAGGATACAGATTGGATGGTGATTCTTGACCAGCAAGTTGCTAATTCTGAGCCCGATAAGAAGGCCTATAGATTCAATTGGAGGGATGGACAGCCCCTTTGATACCGGATGAGAAAAACGAAGCATGGTGCAGCCATCAAGGCGTAATGGAGGGAGAGTCCCCAAACCGGGTTCTCAACGGTTTTCAGACATTGATTATGAATATATAGAAGCAGTCCATGGAAAATGCGAAGAAGCGTTAGGAAATCAAGCCACAAGAGCCCATAGTATCGCGGGACCGGAGTCAGCCCGGAGTCAGCCATTGTATACGATTTCAGCCAATGAGCACTCTATAATGACTGACTAATCGCCCTGGAGTCAAGCACCGGAGTCAACTCTTCTTCACTCTTTCTCATTGTTGTACTCAGAGTCAACATGTCGATGTTCAAAATGATCTCGCTATATAAGGCCCCGAATCGACCATGCATCTACTGTCAGTCAGTACTTTACAAACGTCCACCAGACGACAAGCGATAGACCATGCAGTCGATCCGGCAATATCAAAAGATCAAGGCGCAGGTTCGCGACATTTGTCTCAATACCGACCTTGCGAGTCTCGAAAAGTCGATTGATACCGATTTATCCACCCTCGTGGATGAGGAGGAGAAGCTGTCCTCGACCTCACCTTCACCCTCACAGATCCCGGGTGTGCAAGTTCGAAACGTTGTCGGAAGCGATGGCCAGAAGGAGCACGTTTTCATTGTGGGCTGGGATGGCGATATCGACCCGGTGAGACCTCAGAACTGGACTCCCACTCGTCGATGGGTTGCAACTACGATGTTATGTTTGATTTCCATGATGGGTGCGGCTGCTTCTTCCATCGACGCCGCTGTTGAACCCCAATCTACTGAAGCTTTCCATGTTAAAGATGGAGTCGGTACTCTGACGACTGGTATGTTTACCTTTCCTTTCCATTCCGTTTTATCATTTGGACTTTCTGACGATGCTCAGGTTGCTATCTTTTCGGTTTCGCCGTTGGATCGCTCGTGGCGGGCTCGTTCTCTGAAACCTTTGGTCGCAATATCGTGTACGTTGTATCGGGAGCTATCTTTATGATCTTCATCATGGCCAAAGCCTTGGCACCCAACTTTGGCGCTGCCATTGCATTTCGTTTTCTCGCGGCTTTCTTCGGCTCAACGCCCCTGACCTGCGCTGGAGGATCAATTGCCGATATTTGGACACCTCTGGAAGCAACATTCAGCTTGCCGGTCATGATGATCATTGCATATGCCGGACCAATGCTTGGACCCGTGATTTCGGCCTATATGGGCGAGAGTTCGGTCATCAACTGGCGATGGGCTGATTGGATCATGCTGATCTACGCCGGACTGATCATGGGGTTGGTTTTTCTCTTCCAGCCTGAGACTTATGAGCCCTTACTACTCAGTTGGAAGGCCGAGCATTTCCGCAAAATCACGGGAGACAATCGATTCAAGACCGAGGCGGAGGCGACAGAAAGCTCATCTCTATGGACCCGTCTTCGAACCAGCATTTATCGACCATTCCTCTTCACGTACACCGAGCCGATCATCATGTTGTTCACCTTTTATTTAATCATCATCTATATCGTTCTGTTCACTTTCATGAGTGGATATCCCTTTATCTTCCAGGAAGTGTACGGAATGTCCCAGGGACTGACCAACATACTATGGGTGGCGCAGATCGTCGGTGATCTTTTCGCTCTTTTCCTAGTCCCTCTGCTATACTCCTGGACGAAGAAAGAATATCAAAAGGCAACGACAGAGGGCAAGTCCTTGAAACCGGAAGTGTGTCTTTACTATTCCATGATGGGTGGTTCAATCTTCCTTCCAGTCTCGCTCTTCTGGATGGGTTGGACTTGTTATGTAAGTTCACTCCATCCTCGAAATGTCTTACCATTGCTAACAAAGCAACACAGCCCGACATCAGCATCTGGTCCCCCATCATCGGATCCGCATTCTTCGGTTACGGTCTCATCACCGTCTTCACCAGCATTTACCTCTATGTCGTCTTCGTGTACCAAACCTATGCCGCATCTGCCCTCAGTTTCATGACTTTCGGACGTTACATGGCCTCGGGGGCGATGGCCGTTGGTGCGATTCCGATGTATCGCAATCTGGGGCCTCACTACGCGCTGACTATTCTGGCTTGCATTGCTGCTGTGATGGCTCCTGTGCCTTTCCTTCTCTACCGATATGGCCATGTTATTCGCCGGATGAGCAAGCGGGCTCAGAACAAGGATTGATTGGGATCATGGTATTCGATTCGGTGCAAGGTTAGAGATAGATAGATGTGATTAATATGGCGTGTCGATTCTCGCGAGGGCCAAATAATGCTTAATTAATATGTTCTCTTGGGATCAAGAAAATAGAAAATAAGATTGAAATACCAAAAATTCGCCAGTAAAAAGAATTTCTTGCTTTGCTAGTCACAAAAAAAAAAAAAAAAAAAAAATTTGCTTGGATGGTTTTGGCTGACTATATTCCAGGTTAGAAAAGGCTGCACATCATGCTGCTGAAGGAAAAGATAGTGTTTTGTGCTTTCTTTTTCAGGGGAGGCAAAAGAGTTTCACAGCATGTAGGTGGGAAGTTGAAGAAGTACCACCACACAGCACACAGTGAAGCAATGCAGCATCTGAAGACACTTTGCAAAACTTTACAGCAGGATCACTACATGGACTTCAACCCCGATGCTTCAGAAGACAGGAAGGCTAGTCCACAAGCTAAGAATGCAACCCATAGCCTGAGAGTGACCAACAATTCAATCCATCGCCAGAATAAGGAACACAAGCTTGCCACAGACCTGGGAAGGATCTGATATCATAAATTTATGGGGAAATGATGACCAATTTTTACAAATCCTGAGCTGCTGAACATTCTCATGCCAGGCTTGTTAAATGTTTTGTGACATTTATCATTACCCAAGGGAATGGGCCACGCTGCCCACAGAACCTGCTCAAGAAAGCACTTGCAATCAACACCTCCCAAACGAAACTAACCAAATCCCTGCAAGCACCATCAATTCAAACAGTTCGTTTACTTGGAAGCATTAGGATGCGCAAAATCAACACATTGAGGGAGGGAAAAAGGTCATCGCCCTTGCTCCGCGTATGACAACGAATTATTCTGCCTTCTTGATGAAAAAGGCAGCTGGAGGCCGGTAGGGTCACAGCTTTTGACCATATACCCCGACGCTGTTATACAGATGAGCCACCACTCGAATAGAATAAGATGGGAGACTTACACGTAGAAATAGGCATGGATGTTTGGGTCCCGAAGTCCTTTTCGCATCTGTGCCAGGAAGACTTGTACCTCAGAATAACTCCACTGGTTGGACATCAGTATACTGCGTAAACACAACACCATCAGGTGATGGAGATCAGGAAACTCACCCCCATGAGTCGCGTCAGCAGCGCCATGGCCCATCCTTCAATCCCTCCTTCGCAATGTGCCAAATTCCACATGCCCAGCTTCTTCAGCCGTTCGTCCTTACTCCAGGGCCCGATCGGTAGCTTGAATCGTTCTTCGGTCACGTTCTGAAAGCCCGCTTCCTGCATATACCCCTTGGCGAGATCCGCAATGCGAAAGGTTTTGCCAAGTCTCTCTCCAGCCTCAATAAACGTCTTGGACCACACAGCTAGCACATGATCGTCCATCACTGTGCCATCATCTGATCGAAACTCGATGGACATTTCCAGTTGGTCAATCCAGCCACCAGGTCGGATGTGTCTATCATCACCCTGTCAGTCATCCGGTCGCTGAAATCCGTTTACCATCAAGGATTATAAGATTACCTGAGCGCGTTGCGATAGAACCCTGGCCAGTCCGCGATCGCCCCATACAGCGCGCGCACATGGACCAGATCATAGTGATTTGTCGGATGTATCCAGGGCTCTTCCACATCATCAACCTCGAATTTGAGATTGGGTGGCACAAAGCTTGGTTGGATTGGGGATAGATCGAATCCGATGACCTCAGCGGAGGGGTATTCATCCGCAAAGTCTCTGTGTACCTTGTCAGTGGATGTGCTAGAGGCAAAAAAGGCGGTCCTTTGCCCACATACATGGCCCAGATTCCGGTGCCGGTGCCGACATCAAGAACATTCTGTGAGTAATTGATGAGCATGCGCGCTTGGATCCTTGGATGCATGAACAGTTACCCCTCGTCCTTCGCTATATACTTACCTGGATGTTTTTACGGATTGGTGCCAGCACCAATCTGTTTTCAAGGAGAATAACGAACATGTGGTGTCTGGAATCTGTCAGTTTCACATTGAATGATGTTACCGTGATAAATTATACGCAAGATCAAGCTGTTCATTCTGTTTTTCATCATTCGGGCCCCTAAATGAAAGTGAGCCTGAGGGCCTCGGCGAACCGCACATCCAGCCATATAGAAGGAGAGAATTACCAATAAGCCCCGTCCTTATATGCGTGGTACCGTCGCCCATTTTCAAAACGATAAGCTGTGATCTCCGAATTGATCGAGGTGGTGTCACTCAAACTAGAACATTGCAAGCCACGGTTAACATGGGATCTGAAATCAATCAATAAAAGATCGATCGCTTCTCACAAGTCCTCTGTGTAATCCGAAGTCGCATCGTCCTCTGGCTCTCCTCCCTAAGCAGATGTAAGTCAGCTCGGTTGAGTTCATGACGAGTAGATAACCAAAAAAAGGTTTGATCGCGAATCGATGAACGGGATTTATACATAATCAACATATTCACCCTGCTCCTGTTCTTTAGGGGATTTTGTTGCAGACCGTGGTACTGAGCGCGGCGACGACCCAGGAGATCGGGGTAGCTTGCTGCTTCCCTCGCCCGGGGAAGTGGATTTTCGCACTGCACGTTCGGCCATGGTTGTGTCGGGGAGTATAGATACAGAAGAGATGCAAATGCTGTCAGAAAGCTAGATTATTCTCATTAGTATTTTCATTAAAGCCGTGAATTATGATGGTGAAAAAAAGACAAAAATAGGCCTGTGTGGGAAAACAGGATGGAGACGAACGCTTGATCATCCCAGTTCCCCCCGTGATCTAAATACGAGGCCGCAAGGACGACGATATGGACACAATTCCAGATAGTTAGCTCGGAATAGGATGGCTAATAGTAATTCCAGTTGTCTTTATGAAACAATCAGATACTGTTGAAACGGTGCATAAAGATAAGATGATCACAGGATAATAATGACAATGATCCAAGTCCAAGGTGGTGTTTCCCCCTAAAGCGGAGATCCGAAGACGCCAACTCAGTGGTAGAGACGATCATGACCGAGACGAGCCACAACAGGAAGACCCTTGGCTATCCTTTCTGTCGATTTACACTGTACTATTCCATTTTAACGAATACCAAGGTAGCGTCGATAGAAGTTAACCTGTGGTGAGCAAGCGGGTTCAGAACAAGGATTGATGAATCGGGGTAATGGTGGTAGATCCATTGTCAGCTCCAGGGGCTTTTCCAATATTCAAAATGCGCGTCTTGCGCACCTCAAGACTCTCTGTTCCAAAGTAACGATTACTGGCATAACTTTTCAGAAGAAGAATATAAGCATATGCCTGAATCCATGTCTTGCGAGACGCTTTCTTAGTGCTTACCTCCAGTTCAGGTTTCCCAAGAGAACAAGGCGACAACCCTCGATGTACTTCTGCAACTGGCTATCGACTTGTTCGCCACATATAGGAATATTTGCCAGTGCAGAGTACCATTTTCGGTAGAGATCATTCAGGTTTTCACCAACTAAAGGGTACTCAAAGCCATAGTCTGACATGTCGAGATTATTGGCGAATCTAGTCGGACAAATCAATCGGCCTTGAAAACCCTATAATTTAGGTAACGGAACAATCATACTCATGGAGCGTGTAAGCTAGGTAAACACCAATTGATCTCGAGTGGTAATTGGGAGGTCAAATTTGCATGATTGCGGATAATCACTTGCGATATGATGCTCTCGCAATAGTCACGTATAGCATGAAGAAATAAGCCGGAGCGGGCAACGTGGCCTCCCAGTTCGCGGAAGTACAAGATACGCCAGTCACCCCGACGCCAACCCGTTGGCGATCCGGAAACGTGATGCAACCTGTACTTGATGATGGAAGCACGGAGAATATGAGCATGGATGAAAATGAGGGCCAAGAGCGCTGGCAGCCTGGGGGCTCCAGCAGGGCCCCCAGCCGGGCCAGTGAGGCCAGAAGTGGAATAAGACAGCGAAAAATTCTACAAAAGTCATTGATTGACAGGCCAAGGCATCAAACTTCCCTGCTAAATGCGAGCAAACACGCCCAGGTGTTGGTGGGAGCCTTGGAAGCAGCCCAGAAACAGCAACAAGAAATATCAGATGGTCCAGGAACAGGTACAGGCACACCTGGCAGAAGAGCTATCCAATTGGAGAGCAGAACAACAGATCCATGAAGGGATCTATCAAGAACGGATTACAGAGCTGGAACTGGAAGTCAGTAAGCTTCGCACAGAGCTCAGAGGCCCGGCGCACCATCCAGCAGCCTGGACCAGTGAGGCAGAACACACTGGCAAATGATGCCCAACTGAACCGGGCAAACAAACATGACAATAACCAGACCCCCAAGGTGAGGGAAATGAGCCAACAACCAAGACAGGAACTGAGATTTGCAGATCTAGCTGCACTACTCTCCATCAAACCTGGAGGACAGGAGTGGCAGGAGGTCACCAAGAAGAAGCCAAAGAACTGACAAACCCAAGCAGGCGCTGCAACTAGCCGGCCTGACCCAATCAAACTCAAGCCAGCCAAGGACAGCCCCAAGGAAGCATGGAGACTACTATTTCGCCGCGAGGGAGGCAAGGACGCCCCAAGATCAGAAAGAGAGGATGTCATCCTGGCTATCAACCGAGCAGTAGCAAAGGAACGCTTCCCATCATTCATCTGGGTGGTGGATGCAGGATATACCAATACCGGAGCGATCACGATTCTCCTGGAGAAAGGCACCCTGGGCTCTATGCTCCTACCTGACTATAAAGACCTATTGGTCACCGCGGCTCGACAGGCAGACCCAGCAGTGATATCTGTTGAGTTGCCAGAGCAATGGTACCGTGTTAAAATCTATGGCGTCCCAATCAGATGCTACCTTGCCTGTGGCCTAACTCTGGCTCGTGAAGAAATCAAACTGGGCACTGAATACCAGCTGAAGAGAAACCCAACATGGCTCCGGAGCTCAAAGGAACTGCAGAACAGCAACCAGAAGGGCTCGACTATTGTTATCACAGTTGGCTCACTAGAGGAGGCTCGGAAGCTCCTGATCAACAGCATTCGTTTTGGAGGATCCCGGTACAAGACAGAGCAGTACTGGGAAACAGGAGTGGACACAGTCTGCCCCAGATGCAGCCAGTTGGGCCACCGCAGTGTTACGGGCTCGGAAACTAGCAGATAAAACGAATAATATTCATATCTAGACTAGGTAGCCGAACGACGAGAATATCGAATCTGGGGAAGAAGAAGAAAAGGAAATCTATCTAGGCGATGAACGGTCTTTATAGACATTTGTGTGGTGCGGCTTAAGCCCTTGTTTGCCCATATTGCTTGTATGGCATCGTTTGATATGTTGGCGCTGTTTGTCTGGCGTTGAGCCGTTGAGCCGTCACACCACATAGATAAGCCCCCCTTTACACTGTAGATAGATTCCTCTTCTTTTTCCTCTATCCAGATTCAATATCTCGTTGATGGCATTGGCTACGCTAGTTTAGAGAGGAATATCATTTTATAGTATCTACTAACTGCCACGGGCTTAAAATCCTAGGACATAGAATGATGCCAAACCTAGAGAAATACTGAAATCCATATTTGCATTTGCTGGAAAGTATAAATCATAAAGTCAATTATATAGCCTCTGCATTCACATGTATGTGTGGGAAAAACCCTTGCTTTGAGGGACTAAAAACCACACAAAGGCCATCTAACATACATGAAAGACCATTTAATTACCCGACTTAAGATCTTGCAGATTTCCATAGCCGGTAACATCAATGATTTTGTCCAAAGCTCCCGCCGCACTAGGGGGACTGCTTGCATAGTGAACAGACTTGGCAATGGCAGTCTTGTTGACACCCTTGTGGTAGAAGGCAACGGTCTGGTAGTCAAACAGAATCTGGAAGCCTTCTTCGCCGTGATGGTAGATGGTGATAGTTGGGCGGTTGCGGTTGAGGGAGAAGTTCTCAATGACTTCCCTGTTGGAGCCCCATTCCTCATTATCGGATTTGCGACTGTCCAGAACCAGCTTCTTGTGTCTCAAGGACAGGTGAAGGAGAGTCTCACCACCTGTGCGAATCTCCAGTACGGTATTCTCGCCATTTTCGAGGTACTCATTACGAAAACTTCCGGCTTGGAAGGTAATGAGGCCATCGGGCCGAATCTCAATTGGGAGGTCCCTGGTATCGCCCTTGGAGATTTGGATGATTTCGCGAGGCATGTTGGAAGCGGGATGAATTGCTGATCTAGCTTAGCAGATATATAAGAGAGAGTGGACTGTTCACTGACCTTGTTCTCAGTTCTCTTATTGAATGTTGCTTTAAGCTTGAAGCTTATCTTTTGTGGACGGCCTGAAGGAGACTGTAGAGGGGTATTTATAGATTAAATCCGCCGTCCTTCTCTCAAATTCTCCTTCTCTTGTTGCGCCATCAGACATACATGCAGATCCTATTGGCAATACTGTGTAAATAGCGCACGTATTTCTCAACTAGCCATCTGTTGAATTCTTGCAGCTAAGCTGATAATTACGTGTACATATGCAGAAAGATGCTGGTTGTGTGGAACCTATTTTCAGCTGCAATACAGCTGTAATATCTCTCCTCCACTCCCTCAACTTCATCATTGGTGGTGTATCTTCTACATTCTCAATGCATTAGACAACATTGATGGATTCAAAGTACGTTATCCACTGGATTGTGTATACACAGCCCATGGGAACTATTGCAGTCAGCAGTACATCCAATGACTACACTTCACAGCAATGTCTCTGTGATTCAGGCTTCCAGGTATCATGATGTGATGTGATGAAACATATCATATATTGGCATGTAAGGTCTATGCGGTAGGTGATTTCAATAACACAATGTCTACTACAGTCAAGCAATCATTGACCAATCAGAGATTGAGCCTCCTGTCTACCTTGAACATCCAACTTACTACTGCACGAACATAACTATGCATGGATGGAAATGACTCAGGGACTACGGCTATGCAGCCAGTATCCTTTGACTATTGACCAGCGCATACTCGCATTATGCATGTTTCACTCTTTTTGTCTTCTCCGCAGTGTGACGGCTCAACGCCAGACAAACAGCGCCAACATATCAAACGATGCCATACAAGCAATATGGGCAAACAAGGGCTTAAGCCGCACCACACAAATGTCTATAAAAACCGTTCATCGCCTAGATAGATTTCCTTTTCTTCTTCTTCCCCAGATTCAATATTCTCGTCGATGGCTACAATAGTTTAGATAGGAACGTCGATTCATTATTATCTGCTATTCCGAGCCCGTGACAAATAGTTCAGTGGGTGCCTTCTGAGTGAATTAGAGGGTGAGGCCGCTTTTTGATCACGCAACCAGGGGTGAGCCTGGGTGAGTGCACTATAGAGAGGGTGAGCAATCACCTAATATTATGCTGCACCGCGTGATTTCAATTCCGTTGAATTCCTTATACTCCATTAGCATGCCACAGCCACTAATAATTGGCTATTCTCTTCCAAATTCAAACACTGAACTACTTGGCATCTGCACTGTTGCACATAGCCACAAACAGAGCCCCCCGGGCCCCCCTCCCCAACCCCTGATAAGTGACTCAGCATGAGAACAGTGAACTCTTCTTGCCCTTCCTTATGTCTCATGGACGTTCCAAGATTTGGATTGCGTCAACTACATGTACAAATAGAGACACCAGTGTATCCAAATACTGACGGCAGACGGCTGATGTCCCCCATCACTCAAGATCTACAGTGGCTTGCAAAATCAGCTTGACACGCTGACTGTGACGGCCTGGTCACGTTGGTTGGCTATCACGTCAAGCGGGGTTGTTATGATTGCAGTGTCACCTTCTTTCTTTCTTCCTCATGTCGATTATTTTTGTCGATAGTTACCTAGGAAGAATTCAAAAGGATGTAATCTGGCTGAGCCCATGACATGAATAGTGCTGTTATTTTTTGCAAAGGAAAACCAGGATTTTCAGACTTCACATGAGAAGCAGCAACAAAAGAGGAAGCAATCTCATTGCCAGATAGTCCATATAGGGAGCCTTTCTATCCAGGAAGCCCAGGGCTTATACAACATGAGAATAGAGTTGCATTCGGCGCGGATTGGCGCGGATTTTGCGGCTTCGCTGTGCCACTCTAGGTGCCTCGCCAGCGAGCTCCGCGACAATGTAGCGGTTGTGGGACTATTGGACATACTATAAGAAGTTGCCCTAATAAATAATGTTATATTCAACTGCTAGATAGTCTTAATGTAATCATATTTTCAATCTTTAAACATATTGGTGGTTGAAATGCTTCGAATATTTAGTGGTCGCGGAGAAACCGCGCGGCTCGGCCGTGGAATACGTTAACTAGGCTAGGTGTGACGGTTAACGCCAATGCCAATCGTGCAAACGATGCCAAACGACCATACAAATGGCGGAATCCTAGCCCTCCCACAAGCAAAGCATACGAACAGTAGATAGTCTCCTTTGTCCAGCATGGATGCCGGATGGTTTCCTCTTCTCCCTTTCCCCAGATTTGATATTCTTAGTCTAGATAGGAATATCATTTCGTTATTATCTACTAGTTATCGAGCCGTGCCACTAGGCGAGTACTGAAACTCATAAGGAATAGCGGTAATCTATCTCAATACCCTGTCAGGGATGAGGATTAGGGAAGAGCTTTCCCGCGGTAGTCAAACAAAACCTCCTTTTCCGAGTCGACCATTCATATATCTTTGTACATTGTATGGGGGATAAAAAATTACTATATTGACGCCTTGACAAGACACAGAAAATATAGTTATGCACTCCACTTGATTCGCTACACGATTCAAAATGTTGATCTCCTTGTCTCATCAACGTCTGCATCATTATACGCAGCTTCCCCTCCAAACAAACCCAGACCTGTCGGACTCACCGAGAAAGCTGGTGAGAAAGCTGTGGGGATCCTGAAACTTGTCACTTGCCAAAATGTGATTCAGTCTCCATTTATCTACTTGATTGGTTATGGAGCCTTTATGCATAATGCGCGACTGTGAAGTAGACGCTTACCTACCTTAGAGGCATGGGTACCAATATGATCCGCTTTCTACTGTGGGATGGGCTCGGAGCGCAGGTGACGGCCAATCTGCGGGCGGAGCTGAATCTAGTGTTGATCATTTGCCTGAATGCAGTGTTACGCCTTGTTTTAGTAGCTGAGCGCCCGGCACCTAACACAGATATCGGATGCACAAATGAGGGAAATTCCTCAGCGTTAAATGTAGATGGCACATCTGCAGGCGCAGCGAGCCCTGGAATATGGAAATACCTAGTTTGCATCATTGCCATATGTAACTGTCACCATCAAATATCAATAGATGATTCCTCTTGGCGGTCCAATTCTCCTAACATATTTCTACTTGGTTCCTTGTGAAATTTCTCGGACAGTCCTGAGCAGCCTGTCCACAGAATCCCTCAGCACTACTCCTTGTCGCTAACACTCCCTCGGGCAAATTGCCAAAAGAGAAATATGGCAGACATTAATTGGCGCACCTCGGGGCACTCCAGATTTGGGAATAATTATCCGTGCCCCCGATTCCTCAAACGAGGAAGATCAAGTGGAGGCCGGGGTAACCGAAGAGGAAAACCAAGTGTCAACGTTCTCTTGAACTCGCACCCTCTCAGGGGATCTTTTTGGTCTTGGTCCCCATTACATTGCAGCACAGGCAGCCGCAGTTTCAAGCCAGTTCCCATCCATCTGGTTTGTCAACTTCTCCCCATCATTGTCGCAAGCCCAAAAGAGCAAGCTGCAGCAATACCAGCAAGAGGTGTTGGATTATCGCTGCTGGTCGAGTCTGAACTGGTGGCAAGAAGTCTTTAATCGGATCCCACCCAGCTTGGGCGAGAATGACAGGATTCTGCAAAGCCGGGAAGTGGCCAGGGTTGCGTATCTGGATATGAAGCGGACGCCGTGGTACGTTTTCTAAATTTTTACTATTCCAGATATCCAAGCATTATAGATTTCAGAATACTGATACTTGGGAATGGTTCAGGTTGAGCATGGCCAACGACACGGACACCGAGCGCCAGATTGAATGCAAGACCTATGAATTTTACACTCGACTTCTTTCTGAAATCGTGGCTGGATTTATTCCGCTCAACATGGGGCTGTCATGGCCTTGGAGCCCTTTCTGATGTCGATAGTTAGGTCCATCACCGCAGATCAAGCGTTCCACGACATCAGAACAATTGTGACGGAAAATATGAATACATCACCGAGACGGACTGCATCCGATCATGTAAGTTGAAGGCCAAACAGACATTGGCATTCGGGACAAAGAGACATATCACTGATGTGGGTGACCTAGATGTTCGTTTGATTTGTGTCGAAGTGACCGAGGGGTTTTATGATGTCAAAGAAGGTAAATCTGACACCCAGCGGTGGGTTGTTTGTAAAATTTTCTTTCTCGACTACGAGGCCCTGTTCAAATAGGATGACTGGAGAATATTTTCGGATAGCATACGTGCCCAACAGAAAGATGCGACGAAGGGTTTTGTCAAGCAGCACACAGTTGATGTCCCACCATGAGATAGATGTACACGTCCATTTGGGTCTTGGGGGCCTGCCTTACAATCAAGTGAGTGAGAAGTAGTTTTATCAATGGGGTCTCTGTTTTTTCCACTTGTCAATCGAGACTCATCAAGCTGAACCAACTTTTGTCATACAAGAATACAAGTAGTTATGGCTTGTAAATGCTGCAAAAAGTAGTGCCAATAAATGCCTTGTTCTCGAACCCCGCTGCCATATATTCTGCCACGCAGATCCGCCTAAGTCCAGTTCATCAAGTGAGCTGGTTGCATTCCCAAACACGGTCACCTGCAGATGGCCTCGTCTACACTGAGCAGATTGGTGGTAAGTGAGGCATTTACTTATTGCAACCGTCTGCAGTTTTGGCAGTCTACCCCTGCACCTTGCATGGATGTTAGATGCGTGTATTAATGTATGTAATAGGTTGGACGTATTTATATGATGCATATGGGATCACTCCCGCCTACTGCACAACGGCCCGTCGGGCGGACCGCTGCGAATGTCAATCAGTTGAGGGGCCTTGATGATCTAACACAGAGAACTGCCTTGTTATCCGGTTTCAGATTGCCGCAGCAATATTATTCTGCCCCCCTCAGGCGATTTTGTTAATAGGTAATCTATGCCACACTAGTACAGGGCCTACCATACAAAATTCTGCCAGAATTGCTCCAACCTCGACCACTTAAGTGTTGTGAAGATTTTGAATAACCAACTGACTAAGGTTAACTAACTATTGACTTTCATCAGATAACGGTGTTATATGATAAGGAATAATGTCGGACCGATTAGGCAAGTTCCGCCGGTCCGATGATATAGGCCAGCGTGAGAGCACGTTTAGATAGACAAGCACTCAAGCACCCAATCAGCTGCATACACGCACATACGTTCGTTAGGCAATATACCTCTTTCGTCCAGCTAGTCCTCTCCGTATAGACCTCGTTAGTCGCGGATAATCGACTCCTCCGGACCTCCGGCCCCCGATCCCCATTTCACAGAATAGTGGCCTGATCACGTGTGTGAATCGTTAAAGCAGCAACAGGTTGCTGAAACGCCGTGTGGAAATGATGCCGTAAACGGCTTCACTGGCGGTCATTACCGGCGTCGATTTCACAGGTACTCACATTCTAGTTGTGAGTTCCAAAGGAATTTCTATACCACCAGTGGTCATCTTAAAGGGAAAAGAACACCAGGCTACTTGGTATCAAGAGTCTAATCTTCCTCAAGATTGGAAGCTTACCAATACTACCAATGGCTGGACAACAGATGAGATAGGCCTTAAGTGGCTGAAGCAAGTATTTAATCCTTTTTCTAAACCATATTCAACTGGTGCGAAGCGGTTGCTTATTCTTGACGGCCATCCAAGTCACCAAACTGCAGAGTTTGATGATTTCTGTAAAGAGAATGCAATTATCTGTCTTTGTATGCCTCCGCATACATCTAATCTTCTTCAGCCACTTGATGTTGGTGTTTTTGGGCCGCTTAAACGCGCGTACAGAAAACTGGTTGAGGGGATGATGGTGGCTGGAAACAACTATATTAATAAGGAGGATTTTCTATTATTATATTATTATTATTATAGTTCATACACGCATCTGTCAGCCCTGTAGGCCGAGTGGCGGCAGGTCCTGCGGGGCGGCCGGGTAAGCCGCCGTAGTGGTAGTCGCTATGTACATCGTCGCCTTTCTATACCTATCCTGACATCTTATTCCGCATGTTGTATGTCCCGTGCTGCTGATTTCGTACTGCTGTTCCCATGGCCACGAAGGTTCGTGGGTTTGTTGGATACTATCTCGTTTCCGTCCCTACTTCTGCAAGCGTACAACCTTGGCTATGCTATGCTGCCGGCTGCTTGAAGTCCGTTTTTGTGACTCGGTATGTGGTTGGTAGAGTCTGAAACTGGTCCAGAAGGCCTGTCTCAAGCATAAATCGCACTGCCCTCGGTACCAGGTCTGGCCGTGTAAGGTAGGCCCGGTAATCCAGCTCCCGCCTTGACCCCTGTGTAAGATGGCGCATTCGGGGCCCTGCCTGGTTTCTACAGTGGAGGAGAACATGGCGTGTATCTTGGAGGCCACGTCCGCAAGAGCATTCAGTTGATTCCATAGCCTTGAAGCTACCGAGATAACTGGCCAGCGCAATCTTCCCAGTTTGCATTTAAATGAGGACTGATGTAGCGGCTCTCTGTAGGCCTTGGTATAGCTGCATTGGTGCTTTTGAGGGTTCTTTCCATAAACGACGGAGAGAGTTCCCGTGGGTGGAGGCGGCCCATTCAGACTTCCATGTACTGGCTGCTTCTATGCAGAGGGCTCTTCGAGCGCTAGCCATGAAAGTTAGCTCTTCTGCAGTGTTGGGTGCTGGTCATTTTCCCAGTATGTCTTCATTTTACTACCAAGTACAAGTACCCCAGAATAAGAACAGCACTAACACACAAGGCTAGATTTTGCTTATTTCTTTTATGGGACCCCAACATGCTCGAATGGTTCAGGCCCATTATGATGGCTCGAAGATGGTTGTTCGTAAGACCGAACTTCATGATTCCACCAGGGGTAGGAATGTTGTTGACTTCCATATACGCTGAAGATTGATTGATATGCTCGATGCTCCGACTGACCAATCAGAGCCTGAATTGCCCACCTATTTACGACGTACTTCCTGCTCATGCCTAATCGTATCCACAGGGGTGTAGGTAATATCCGACTGCCTTTTGGTGATGATTTTATCGTCCAAAATTCCCAAGAGGAAGGCCTGCCGGCGAGCTATCTAGTGTGTGCGAGGGGTTTAAGCGATGCTCAGTGAATGCCATAAGCCAAACAGGCCAAAGTAATCAAACATGCTATACAGCTAGAGAGCGTCCATGCTCCGTGACAAAGGGGGCGAAAGTTTCAAGTTTGGAGCATTCTTGAATTAATTTAAACCTGCGATTATGTGACATATTTATATTTGAAGAGATGAATAGTGTCAAAACTGTGTCTCTGGAAAGATATGGGACAAAAAGAGAGAGGGAGAGAGAGAGACAAAAAAAAAAAAAAAGCGATAGTCAAGTGAAACGATACCTACTTATGCCAAATGTGCTCTTAGAAGTACTGTTTGGTTTTGCGTGGTCACACCCGACTCTGAAGGCATCACCTCAATCACCTGCACCCAACTAGAGCTCACCCGGCCATCATCCTTAAAGTGGCAATGAGAAAAGGGCAAAAATAACTATTGACCGAGCTTAACATGTGGCTTAAGTACGGCTGAGCGGACGGGAAGCCCTGTTCTCCACACCCTATGGTCGTATGTGCCAGGTATTTAATCAATGTAGTAGTATTTAGCTGGTCTTAGGGCATGTTAAAGTGAGACTGCTTTTTGGTCGCGCAACCCCGGATGAACTAGAGAGAGTGAGCCATTACCCTGTATCGCATGACTTGCTAGTGGATTTGACTAAGTCTAATAGATTTTATGCATGCATTCACCCAATTAATAGGCTGCTATGAATCATAAAGCTCTATCAGATCTTCAAGAATACAGTGCCATTCTAGTCATCATCCTTGGCAGTATCCAGCTGCAAGAATCCCATCACTTTATTGACCAGAAACTCCCGCGGCTCGGCCTGGTCGTCATTGCTCAACGCGTGGGACGCATTCGGAATAATGCCACTGTGTTCCTGATCCCAAATTGCCGGTCCCTCCGAGTCCGTCGCATTCTTCCACCTTGACAACAAATTATCCTTATCCACCCAGTCCGGAATAGACTGATCTGCCCCAGAAATCAACATCGCCAATCTACCCTTCAACAACCCCTGCCGCCGAACCATCCCAAATGTCTTCTCCAGCTGCTCATCACTAATATCCGAGCTGAACAGGTCATCTTCCCGAGGCGCCTGGGGAGTCTCGGGACTAACAAGACTCAAAAACCTCCGACAGCTGATAGCCGTGTTAGACGGGTATATAGTCGACGTCAGCTCCAGTGGCAACAAGGTGTCGAACCCGGATACTTCATCCCGAGGTGCCGCGTCTCTAGCAAACGCTTCCATCTTCTGATACACCTCCTGACACTGTTCCGGTGACCTATCCCCAATCCCCCACTTCAAAACCCACTGAATCGCCTCGCGATCTGACACAGGCGCCTGCATGATGGCTCCATCGACAGCCAGTCGCTGCACATGCTCCAAGTCCCGATCAAATCCAGGCACCGTTACGTGCGGATTGTTACGGTACAAATAATGCAGCACGCACTGACTCCCTGTCGAATGGCCCATGAGGACCATCTTCCCGGGCCCGACCTTCTCGTTTTTGTACTCCTTGATGTACCGCACACACTGCGCGATCTCATCGGTGTCGCGGTCTAAATGGCCCAGGCCCCATGACTGGTACGAGGATGTGAGATTCAGCGTGAACACGGAGTAGTCTGTGGGGTGCAGGGCGCGGACAAGGTCTGCCATGTAGGAGGTCGTGGCGAGGCCGTCGCCTAGCCCGCCGATGAAGAGCAGACTGTGTGGCTTGTGGGCTGTGGCGGTCGGGGTGTACTCGAAGGTTACGAGAGTCTCTGTCTACATTATTTGATTTACCTGTCAGCTGTGTTCAGTAGATTATGAGTTGGGGAGAGCACGGACATAGTGGTGTAGGAGGCCGGGGAGGCCGCCCTTGGGCCAGAATTTCGAGTACATTTTTGCTAGAAGCAAGGTAGTTTGGTGCTCGGTGGTGTTGTGGATTGAGTGTTCTGGGATATGGTCAGGACGAAGAGATGAGAAAAATCAGCAGCGTGTTTTCCACCAGGGCCTTTTTTCCGAGATCGGCTCTCACTTTGGATTCTCTGTCGGGTTAAACCCCGAATGATTGATTAGATCCGATTGATAATTTTTATCTAAGCGACTCCGACCAGACCCATGCGCCATTATGGACATGTCTCAGAATACGAAGGCAATATCGGGGTAATATGGAAGCAATATGAAAGTAAATATTGTATCAGTCACGTAATACATCCGACGTTGCAAATACAGAGTACAGCATCCTATAAAGGCACTGTATTACCACGTAATACAAACGGACCTGCAACCCTAAGCGAGGGTCTAGATCAGATTAGATTAACTCCACACCAGATCAGGCGTCTTCGTCCGAGCTAGACTCCACCTCCATGTTATGTGTTCCGTACAGATAAGATCTCAACCGCGATAATGCTGCATGACCCTGTTGGATCAACACCACGCTATTTTAGAACCGACGGGATCTGCTAAATTAGGATATGGAAAACCCTGTATTGACATGTTACTTCGGGTAGGACCGACTGACCGAATTTAATGCCCTAGCAAGTCAAGTCTACCCTCTTGTTATTACATGAATTACTCTATTCTCAATGAGACGCCAAGGTCCTATCCTGTCCACAAAAAACCCACTGGAAGAAACTCGTCGCTTCAACCCGATCTCAAAATTTCGGAGTCTCGGAATAAACCAGACCATAAACATCTCATGCCTCAGCCTTAAGAACGTATCATACATCCGGGTATAGTCTTAACCGGTGACTGCGGATCAGTCCGTCATTGAATTTGGTGTGCGTTTCACATGTCACGCCGTGATGGTATAGTTAGGACTTGACCTCATTTGTAAAAGGTGGATACTTTCATGTGCCAAGGAATCTTATCAATCATGTACTTTGTTTCTGTCAATGTATCCGGTCTATCTACTCTTCTGCATTTCCATATATGAACGCGTACGTATGAGAGGGTAGAATGTTGACAGACCTTGTAATCAATACGTGAAATTCACAATCCTTGAACCCATGATATACCAACTGGATTTTAATTGAACAAGTAAATTACAACTTCGCATCCCAAGCCATTCGGTCCGCACTCTCCAACGGCCGATTGCGCCCATCCCAAAACATCGGACACAACTGGAACCACTTCTCCCGGCTGCAAAACACATGTACAGACCGTTTATGCCCCAGGTCCACGTACTTCTCGACGCTCAGACCTTGCGCGTTCTCGTACGACAGCACCGTCGTGTTTGTCGCCTTGGGCTCGCCCACCACGCACATTGTGCGCGGCTCGTCGAGGAATATGTAGTGGATAACGCTCGACCACCATCCGTTCACGCGGTATGCGCCTCTGATTGACTCTTCGCCGACAAGCGAGTGTCGACCTCTATCGTAGTCTCCTGCGTCGTAGTGCGCGCCGTAGTGGTCTTCCTGCTCAAGGCTTAGATGCATATCCATTGGGGAAATTCATAGGGAGAACATACCTTCGCCCAATACACCTCGAAATACGCAAACGCAAACTCATCAAAGCGCCCAAACAGACACAGAACATGTTTGTCCTCATGTAACCGGCGCAGATACTCGCGGTGTTCCTCCAACGTCCCAGTCTCATTCCACCCCTTCGCAACTCGCGGGTCATTCTGCCACTTATTGAACCGCCGCAGATGCTTCTCATTCTGCCAGTCCACGACCATCAGCGAGAAATGCTGGTCCAGATGTGGGATGTACCGGCTGTACACCAGCGATCCCGGCGCAGGCTTGACCGGCCGGATGGGATGGCGCGCATACACGCGCTCGTGCGGGAACTTCATCGTAAACTCATAGTTCTGAGCCAGCGGCGGATAGGAGCTGCCTGGACGCCGGAGCAGACCATGGGTATCCTGCCCGACGGCCCAGATGGGCCGTGGACCCAGTGGGGAACCAGCGCCTTGCCAGAAGGCGGAACGGAGGAGGATGATGGTGTCGAGGCCTGAGGGCTCGCTTTCGCTGCCGAAGGGGGCTCGTGGTGATGGAAAGGGGATTGCCAGACCGGTGCGTAGGCATTCCTCGCGGATCACCTCATGGCCGGAGCCTGTTAGATCCAGTCGGATCATCGCGTGTTGTGGGTGGGTGAGGAAGGCAGCGTGAATCACGTTCCAGATTTGCGCCAGGCTGGGGAGTTCATTGTCTGTCCAGTGGATTGTGGTGCCTGGAGCGCGTAGACTGCGTGCGTGTGGGCTGTTGTCGTTGTTTGGGATGCTCGCGGCGGATTCGTCCCAGGAGAGGTCGGTGTATCGGAGAGAGTTGTTGTGTAGCGGTTCTGGGAGGGACTGACCGGCCTCTGAGTTGTACAATTGGAGTTGAAGTACCCGGGGGATAGACTCTGAAAGAACATTGATGGCGTATGTGGTAAGGTAGGGATGAGGGAGTTTCACCCAAGGATATGTTGGCTTGTTCTGGGCCGGAGACTCTGCGGCCATTTTGTCCATGTTCATAATGTCTGATGGGTGTTGTGTATTGTAGTTGGCAATTGGAATAAGAAAGAATAGCTCTCCTGTGATACGAGGGCATGAGCTGAATATATGGTAAAAAGACTACAGTGGCGAGGTATAGAGACACCGGAGCCGAGGAAGGACGAGCCAAAGAGTGGAGTATTACAATAATACTATCAACATCCGACGAATTGTGAGATGGTATATGATGTATGTCTTGTATTTAAGCCTTCGCATAGCACCTCGTTTCCTATTCGCCTCTCCACACCATTCTCTTGCTATCATTACACCACTATGCCAGCCACCTTGTCGCATCCACCCGTTCAGGGATGTTTAGTTTATTTTCCAACTCCGCAGACACTGCTTCTTACTCTAAATCGGCCAAAGCAGCGTAATTGCATCTCGCTGAGTACGAGCGCGGAGATACAACGATTATGGAAATGGTTCGATAGCGAGCCCAGTCTACAGGTAGCCATCATCACTGGCACCGGGGAGTCCTTCTGCTCCGGCGCGGATATTAAAGGTTCTTGATGCAATCCCTATTCTTGTTTCATTATCTAATGCCTGGCAGAATGGAACCAGCTCAACGAACAAGGCATAACAAACGAAATGACAGCACCGGGACTGGCGGGCCTTCCGCGCCGTCGGGGCACAAAACCCATCATAGCGGCTGTGAACGGATATTGTCTCGGAGGCGGATTCGAGATGGTAGTCAATTGCGATCTAGTCTTCGCCAGCGAACAAGCGACCTTCGGACTACCCGAAGTCCGACGCGGAGTCGCAGCAGTAGCTGGCTCTCTGCCTCGGTTAATCCGCGTGCTGGGCAAGCAACGAGCGGCTGAACTAGCGCTTAGCGGTAATACCATTTCCGCATCCCAGCTCGAGCGCTGGGGACTAGTGAACCGTGTGGTGGAAGCGAGCCGACTGCTGGATTCTGTGGTGGAGATTGCCAGCGCCATCGCGAGCAATAGTCCCGACAGTCTCCGGGTTACGATGGAGGGGCTTCACATGGGCTGGGAGAGGGCCAGTGTCGAAGACGGCAGCACTGCCCTGGTGGATGACTGGTATGGAAGGCTCATTGCTGGACCCAATTTCCACGAGGGCATGAGGGCGTTTGTGGAGAAGCGGATGCCTCGTTGGCGGCCCTGCAGCTTGTGATCATCCCCGATAGGATAATGTGACCGATGGATATATTGGCTTGATATGAAAAACTAGGTCATGGTATTAGGTGGCCCATAAAAGTAGCCGTATTGGTTCTCGTATTCATATCATCGTGTAAAGTGCCGTTTGTTCCCATGGAAAAATTTGATTGTATTTGGTACTGAGATTTTAGGGCCGAACTCCAGTTCCATAGGGCGGAACGCTGTAATAACAATGCCCGATCCCGAGCAGTAATTGTATGATTAATATGCCCGAGGTGCAAATTTCAACAAAATTACACTCCACTTTCGATATATACCATACAGTAACCGATACAAGGTTTTTCATTACTATACTGCAACTAATGATACGAACATACAACAAGACATTATCGTCGGACACAGGTCCAAGTATAGAACCCATGCGTAGGGGAATTTCTGCACCTTGGCCCACTGTATGCTCCTGCAATGGCGACTTCGGACCGAAAGGATGGAGCCTATGACTTTATTCTTCCTGCGCGGGTGGCCTTAGACATACCGCGGTCTGTTTGACTATACTTCTTCATCGTTCAACTATCTTGGAACTCATCGGACTCTGCTACAAGGCCGCCTCATTTTACTTGGGACGACGGGAAAAACACGATGGACTCCCTGAAGACCAACGACTTGCTGTCGAACGGCAATACCGATGATAACAACTTCCGCTGTTTCAACATGGCCGACCTCACGCTTGATGGACTCGCGACACCGACTGGAATGAAAGATGAGATTATACTCTTGTCATGGCTGATTGTACTCTTGCGCACACGCGAAGACGGCCAGATCTGCTTCGAGTGGACTCACAACGACCGTGTGAATGAATTAGTTATCAGATCTCTGTCCATGGGGGAGGTGATGTTAGGTGGACTCGAGAGTACTCTTGGACAGACGGTTGAAGCAATCTCTCAACATGTTGCGACAAGCTCACCGGAAAAACGTTCTATATCCGAATCTGCTAGCCTTCTTTTGAGCACCGGCGCTCTCTCTACTTCTCTCGATCAAGTCAAAGACGATGTAAGTGATGGTCCATTGGCCAGCAGCAGACAAACTGGCTAATTACACCAATAAAGGGTACACTCCACCTCGAGATAGTCCTCCACAACAACGACCTGAAAATCCGACCCGTCTGGTTCTCCGACAACATACTTCCGTTTACAGTAACATCGCACGTCGAAACATTAGTCCACACCGTTCGAATGTGCCTTACGAGCCCCGAGGCCTCCATAAAAGACTGTATGCGACCAATTACCTACGACCTCGATGAGATCTGGCGCTGGAACCAAACCCTCCCTCCCTCGTATAACTTCTGCATGCACGACATGGTCACCGAGCGCGCTCAGAGATCCCCAGACAAAGTGGCCATCTGCTCCTGGGACGGCGAATTGACCTACGCCGAGGTCGATCAGTACTCAACGCGAGTTGCGTCCACAATCCGGCAGGAGATGGGCGTAAAGTTGCATGATATCATCCCCGTGTGCTTTGAAAAGTCCCGATGGACAATCGTCGCCGTGCTGGCAGTCATGAAAGCAGGGGCGACCTTTGTGATGATGGACCCCACGCTGCCGCTGGCCCGTTTGCAGAACATGGCGACGCAGGTCGGAGCCAAGACGATGGTGGCCTCTCGACTACAGCATGACCTGTCGATGGAGATTATGCCGAGTGGGAACCGTGTCGTCGTTGAGGCCGACGCATTCCATGCCTCGTCTCAGGTCGTCCCGGAATTGCCAGCCGTGTCGCCCTCCACACTCATGTACACCATCTTCACTTCTGGCAGTACCGGTACTCCGAAGGGAGTGACGGTATCTCATAGAACGTATACGAGTAGTGCCGTTCCGCGCGCACAGGCAGTGGGATACAGCGAGACCTTCCGGGTTCTAGACTTTGCATCCTACGCGTTCGACGTTAGCATCGACAGTATGCTGTTGACGCTTGGAAATGGCGGGTGTCTCTGTATCCCATCGGACGAAGATCGTCTGAATGATATCAACGAAGTCATCCGAAAAATGCAGGTAAACTATGCCGGAATCACCCCCTCCGTAGCCCGCATTTTAGAGCCGGACGTCATTGCATCGCTCAGCGGTGGCCTCGGGCTTGGAGGAGAGGCTGCCTCGGCGAGAGACGTCACGCTCTGGGGCCAGGACGCAAGGATCATCATCGGGTATGGCCCATGTGAATGCACGATCGGATGTACCGTCAACAGCAGCGCGGCCACGGGGAGAGACTATATCTCTATCGGGCCGGGCAATGGAGCTGCGATATGGATTGTCAATCCCAACGACCACAATTCGCTTGTTCCCGTCGGTGCGGTAGGTGAGCTGCTGGTCGAGGGCCCGATCGTCGGCCAGGGCTATCTCAACGATCCCGCCAAAACTGCTGAATCGTTTATCGAGAATCCACCCTGGCTTGTGGCGGGCCACAAAAGTCACGCTGGCCGGCGAGGCCGTCTCTACAAGACCGGAGATCTGGGGAAATATGATCCCGACGGATGCGGAGGCATCATCTTTGCGGGACGGAAGGATACGCAGGTCAAATTGCGGGGACAACGCATTGAGCTGGGCGAGATCGAGAGCCAGCTTAGAGATAGACTGCCGTCGGATACCACTGTGATTGCTGAGGTGATCAAGGCACACGGACAGCCGACACTGGTGGCTTTTATTGCTGCCCAGTCCGGGCAGACCAATGATCTCCAATCGGTTGATTTTCCTGATGAGCTACGGATGACGCTGTCCACGGCGGATGCAGAGCTAGCCAAGGTCTTGCCCCGGTATATGGTGCCCACCGCATATATACCGGTAAACCGCATCCCGGTTCTCATCTCAGGAAAGACGGATCGCAAACGCCTGCGCGAGTTTGGTGCCACCGTCGACCTGCGACAGCTAGACCAGAACACTAGCACCGCTCGGGACCTGACCGAGGTTGAGAAGCGCTTGCGGGAGGCTTGGGCGCAGACATTGAAACTTGACCCTGCAACTATTCGTCTGGAAGACAACTTCTTCGCCCTCGGGGGCGACTCTTTATGGGCGATGCGACTGGTGCCTGTGTGCAGAACACACGGTCTAGATCTCTCTGTAACAAGCATATTCGGCCACCCCACACTCTCTGCAATGGCTGGTGTTGTTCAGACCTGCGATGTGCAAGCCCAGGTGGAAGCTCCCCCGTTTTCGATGATCTCCACAGATGCGGACAGCGCCTGTTTCGCGGTATCACAGGCGTGCGGACTAGATCCGGCTGCAGTCGAAGACATATATCCGTGCACGCCTACACAAGAGTCCCTTTTTACCTTTTCTATCAAGTCGACCAAGGCATATATCGCCCAGCGAGTGGCATCCATCCCGTCGCATATCGACTTGGATGCCTGGAAAAAGGCCTGGGAGCAGGTAGTCTCAGCGAGCCCTATCCTGCGTACTCAGCTAGCGCAGCTTCAAGAACCCGGCCTCCAGCAGGTGGTGCTGAAAACAGACATTTCGTGGAAACATTCAACGGACCTCGTACAGTACCTCCAGGATGATCGGGAGGAGAAAATGCAGTTAGGAGAAAGTCTCGCTCGATACGCCATCATTTCTCACCCAAATGAAGACAAGCGGTACATGGTCTGGACAGTCCACCACGTCCTCTACGACGGATGGTCCGAGCCGCTGATATTAAAGCAAGTCAGCGATGCCCTGCAGGATGAAGGCATTGACACACATACACAGGCACAGATCAGGAACTTTGTCAAGTATGTCCGTGAGACCGACGAAACCGCCATGAAGGAATTTTGGAGACGGGAGTTAAACGGGGCAGTCGGGCCACAGTTCCCGCGTCTACCTTCTCGAGACTACCTGCCCACTCCGGATGCCATGCTGGAGCGTCAGATTCCGCTAGAAACCAGTGCCAAGTGGCCATTCACGATGGCAACTTTGATCCGCGGCGCCTGGGCGCTACTGGCGTCACGGTACTCCGGCAGCAACGATGTCGTCTTTGGTGAGACGCTCACGGGTCGGGACATTCCGTTGGCGGGAGTCGAAGACATCGTCGGTCCATTGATTGCCACGGTCCCTGTTCGTATACAGATCCCCCGCTTAGCCTCAGTCGAATCCTATCTGCAGACAGTACAGCAAGGCCTGCTAGCCCGCACGCCCTATCAGCACATGGGAATGCAGAACATCCGGAAAGTCAGCGAAGACGCTCAGCATGCCTGCGAAGCCCCCACCGGTTTGGTAATCCAGCCCGAACCAGAATACATCGGTGACGAGCTGGGCTTTGAGCACGGCGATGTCGTGCGTGAGGCTCTCCATTTCAATCCGTACCCGCTGATGCTTGCCTGTGGGATACGGAAGGGCGGCTTCAGAATATGCGCCAGCTTTGATAGCGGGCTTATCGAGGTCGCGCAGATGGAACGGGTCCTTGCACAGTTCGAAATGGTCTGTCTCGAGTTGACGAAGGGTCTCTCCCGGGGAGTAGACGAGTTATCTTGTCTTCCTGAGGCAGAGCTAGAGCAGATATGGTGCTGGAATCAGACTCCACCGTTGTCCTTGGACGAGTCGACGGGAACGCTCCGAGCTGATGCGGGCACTCAGCCGGGATGGACCTATCCTCCTGCTGTGGTTCCTTGGGTATGTGACCCGCGCAATCCGTCGCTACTTTCGCCTATTGGGTGCGGTGGTGAGCTATGGCTGGAAGGGAGTTTTCTGCAAGGAGAAGTCGTTGAATCACCCGCCTGGCTGGTGGCGGGGAGCTCTACATGCTCCGGTCGAGCGGGCAAGGTGCAACGTACCGGTGACCTGGTCCAGTTACGAGATAATGGCAGTCTAGTATTTATTGGCCGAGAGGAGAACATCGTGCGGCTGCAAAGTCACGCCGTGAACATTGCGGATATTGAAAGTCATTTTGAAAGATATCTCCCACCCACGGTTCGCGCTGCAGTGACCGTAATCCAGGCATCGTCAGAGCTTGTTGTCTTGATTGAGCAACAGTCTTCCCAGGAAGAATGCGTCAAGTTGATATCAACGAAGCACAGCCTGGAAACACCAATTTGCTCCGCAATTCCAATCAGTCTCGCGACGGCATTGAAAAAACTCGACAAGTTTATTCGGGACTCTCTTCCATCGTACATGGCCCCTTCTGCGTACGTGCCCATCGAGAAGATGCCCACCGAGAAGGGACAGATCGATCGCAGCCTGCTCAATCAGCTTGCCTCTAGAATTTCCCAACCCGTACTCAGCGAGCTAAAAGAGGGACTAAACGTAGCATGGACACAGGGCTCCGCGCAGACAATCCTGACAGCCGCAGAAACGATCCTACAATCTGCCTGGGCAAAGATACTACGAGTCCGCCCCGAAGAAATCGACGTCGACGACAACTTCTTCCGCCGAGGCGGCGACTCCGTCCTAGCCATGAAACTCGTTTCCAGCCTTCGTGCAGAAGGCCATACTCTGACGGTGGCCGATATCTTCCAACACATGCGACTTGGTGACGCCGCTAAGCGGTTGAAGCTCGACGGCGCTTCGGTCCAGGTCCAACCTTACAAGGCATTCTCGACGCTGGGCGACTTGGACGTCGAACGGTTTTGCAGCGAGAGTATTCGACCAAAGCTTGCCGATCAAGGCTGGTCGGTTCGGGATGTCTACCCTGTTACTGATTCACAGGCTCTCGACATCCGCGCCACTGTCCAGGCTCCGCGGACTTCCTTCCAGTATACTATGATGTACTTCGATCAGAGCATTGATCAAGGGCGTCTCATCCGCGCCTGCACCCAATTGATTAAGACCCACGATATCCTGCGCACTGTTTTTATTGAACACGAGTCGAGCTTCTTTCAGGTTGTCCTGGATGACCTGGAGGGCGTGGTGACCACCCAACAGGCTACCGGCAACCTTCAACAATACGTTAGCAATCTCTGCAACGAGAACATTGAGTCAACATTCCCACTCGGATCACCATTCCTGAAGATCTTCTACGTCCAGGGCAACGACAACCAAAACTGTCTCGTCATCGGGCTCTCTCACGCCCAGTACGACGGTATGTCTCTGCCCCGGCTCCTTCGGGACCTGGAGACATTGTACACAGGGAAAGAAGTAACCGACTTTGCGCCCTTCTCCTCCTACATGTCACGAATCGACGACAGCCGCATGCAAATCGAGGCAATCAAATACTGGCGCAACGTCGTGGCCGGGTCATCTCTCTCCGTCCTACCAGGACAACCCACCCAGCCCACCGACACATCAATCTTCCATGCCAAGCCCGTCTCGATCTCCCAGGCCCCCGCCGATATCACAATAGCGACCCTGCTAACAAGCGCATGGGCCCTGGTACTCGCCCGAAGACTGCAAACAACAGACGTGACCTTCGGCGGTGTGACAATGGGCCGACACATCGATCTCGCCAATGTCGAAAACGTGATGGGCCCGTGCTACCAACTAGCACCTATCCGAGTGAAATTCAATACTGACTGGACCGCTCGCGACCTACTACGCTTCGTCCAGCGGCAGAGCGCCGAATCAGCGGCGTACGACTTCCTTGGGTTTGAAGCAATCCGCAGGCACTGCGCGGAGTGGCCATCCGAGGCAAAGTTCTTTGATTCTATTGTGCATCATCAGGACTGGGAGGACTTTGATGCCATGGACTTTGCTGGAGGTAGTTGTCGGGTGGATGTTCGGAATCCTCATGGGGATGCGGCGTGGCCGATGAAGGTTGTTTCGTTTGTTAAGGGTGGAGATTTGCATGTTGGTATCGTGGGGAGTGAGGTTGAGTTTGTGGATGGGGTTCTTGGGGAGTTGGTTGATGCTGTAGGGGAATTAGGGGATTCGGAGGAGTGTTTGAAAGTATAGTGTATTGAACGTAATTAGGGCTAGTTTCACCTCTCGACTGGCATGAAAAGAACTATTCTAACAAAGACGACATATCAATCCCCATCTACATCTAACGTATTAAGTACATGTAACGACCAATCCTCTATCTAATTCTAACATTAAGTAGCAACAGTTTGATGCATAACATTAGCCCGATAACTCTCCGACCGCTCCAACAACTCCTCATGCGTCCCCTTCCCCACACAAACACCCCCCTCAATCAAGAAAATCACATCCGCCCTCCGAATAGTATGCAGCCGATGCGCAATCGCAACCAACGTAATCCCCCTCGCCGCCCTCGCCAGCCCAATCTGCAATAACCGCTCAGACTCCGCATCCAACGCACTCGTCGACTCATCCAGAATCAACAACTTCGGTCTCCTAACCAGCGCCCGCGCAATCGACAACCGCTGCTTCTGTCCGCCAGAGAACTGACTCCCTTCAGTCCCGCACGGTGTCTCGTACCCGTTTGGCAAGGATGTGATGACATCGTGGATGTTTGCCAGTTTGCACGCTTCGATGATTTCGTCCATGCTTGCCTCGTGGCCTGGGCGCGCGCCTAGGCCGATGTTGAAGGCGACGCTGCCTTCGAAGAGGACGCTTTCCTGTGGGACTAGCGAGATGGTGTCGCGGAAGGAGACATCGCGGTCTGTGCGGGTGATGTCGACGCCGTCGATTATGATGGAGCCGGTGTGTGGCTTGTAGAGGCGTTCGACGAGGGAGATGATGGTTGATTTTCCTGCGCCACTAGGTCCGACGAGCGCGCAGAATTTGCCTGGGCGGATGTCGATTGTTAGGCCGTTCAGGACGTTGACTTCTGACCGGGCGGGGTAGGCGAAGTGGACATCGTTGAGCTGGATGCTTGAGGCTGAGGGTGATGAATCCAATGCTTTCGGGACAGTGGTGCCCTGCTCGAGATCATGGGGCATTTTCTCATCTAGAGATCCAGTAGGCGCCGGAACGTGGCCTTGCATCTTGTCCGAGCCGATCTCGATCAGGCCAAGGATGCGGGCCATGGCTGCCCGCGCGCTGGATAGTTCCGGGGCAAGCGCAAACATCTGGCTCCATAGTAGAGCACTAACTAGAAGCGAGAAGACCACGATCAGGAACTGCGTCTGCGTGTACGTGCCCGCGATGATCTGCTTCGCACCCCACCAATACGCTAGCGCGTTGACCAGATTGCCCAGGAAATAAGTCATGGCCTGCCAGAGGCTGGCCTGCATAGTCACGTTAAGGGTCTCCTTGCGCGGACCCTTTAGGGATCGTCGGTAGGTGGTCAATGTATCTTGTTCGAGCGACAGCGACGCAATCGTCTTGATGGATGTGATGGCTTCAACGCCGATATCCACGGACTTGGTATACGCATTCTCGTGTCGATCTTCGAACCGGCCCAGGACACGAAGTTCCATCAGACCCGCGCCTAGGAGCAGTGGGACCAATGCAAGACACACCAGTGCGATCTTCCACGCGATGATGTGGGTGAGGATGATAGCTGCGATCAGGTTCACGGTAATTGAGAACAGAGTCCCGATCACTGAGCCGCTCAGTCCGGCCAACGCGTTGCCGTCGCGCGTAATGTACGAGAGAAGCAAAGCGGGCGTTCGGCCCTTGGACTGATGCCATTGGAGATCCTGCTCGAATAGTGACCGGAATGAGAGCACTCGGACCGTGCACACAATGCGCTCCGACACCCACCCGAATCCAGTCCAGCTGACCACGTTCGCGAAGAATTCGATAATTGCCAGGACGAAGAACATCAACCCATAGAAGTCTCCTTTCGATCGGATACTGTCCACGCTCTTGCACGGGTTCAAATTGCCGACGGTGTTGCCGAAGATTACGGCTTCGCCTGAAAACGCACCGCCGACGATACTGGCTCCGAGAAGGGCCAGGAAAATGATCAGAAGATGGGGTCGTAGGGTGGGCGCGTATCCGCATACCAACGCCCAGAGGGATTTGGGCGGGGCTTCTGGCTCTGCTTCTTCCTCTCCTGTTTCGTCCGCGTCATTGACGGGAGTCTCATTGGCTGAGAAGTTGATTTTCTCCGTCTTTTCAGGGTCGGCGTTGGCTAGGCTAGCGTTCTCGGTATCGTCCGTGATAGAAGTCTGGTCCGACTTGCTGACGCTGTCAACACTGACGACCGTATCATTCTTTCCAGACGCCGATCCCAGCGTCTGCAATTTGACAAGCTCGGCGTATGACCCATCCTTGGCCATGAGAGTAGCATGGTCTCCCTGCTCCACGATAAGACCCTTGTGCATGACAATGATGTTATCCGCATTAGTGACGGTAGACAGACGGTGCGCGATAGTAATCATGGTCCTCCCACTGGCAATTCCCGAGATGGCCTGCTGGATGCGCTGCTCGCTCCGAGAGTCCAGCGATGCGGTGGCTTCGTCCAGGATGAGGACTGCAGGGTCCTTCACTAAGGCTCTGGCAAGGGATACCCGTTGCTTTTGACCGCCGCTGATTAGTCGGCCACTTGAGCCCACGACTGTTCCGTATCCTTGGCGCAGGGCAGTGATGAAAGCATCTGCGTCGGCCAGGGTTGCTGCCTTTCGGACCAAGCTCACAATCTCAACCACGCTCGTGCCTCGCTTCTCGGCTGCAGTCATTAAGTCCGCGCCCTCGCGAACTTCACTGGCGAGGTCGGCCAGATTGGTGCTGAGAAGAGTGCTTTGCAAGGACGCGTGGTCCGGATTACTCGAGTTCATCAGACCGTGCGCAATATTCTCCAATAGCGACCGGTCAAGCAAAGAAGGTTCCTGTTGTACCAGACTGAGAAATCCCCTCAGGTCCCGGGTATTCAAGTCGCGCAGGTTATGACCGTCGAAGAGGATCCGGCCATCGGTGGGATCATACAGCCGAGTAACGAGGCCGGCAATGGTGGACTTGCCACTACCAGAGAGTCCCACGACCGCGGTATGCTTGTTGGCAGGGATGGAAAGACTGATCTGGTCCAGCACGGTGATTTCAGGCCGAGAGGGATAGGTAAATGACACATTTTCGAACTCGAAACCCCCGGCCGCCTGGGTGAGGCGAAGACCAGAGTTCGTCGTGCCGTCGATCAGAGGCTCACGGTCAATATCGGTGCGTAGCTTGCGGAATGAGGCGATGGCGGCGACGAATAGGTGGAGGAAGGGGGCGACTTGGCTCAGGAGGAGGGTAGCTATTCGTCATGTTAGCATTGTCCTTCGCGTTGGGTTGGCGTCAATCTCACCTTCAATCAGGATAAAGATCACGGTAAACGTAGCGCCCACGGTGGTACCGCCCGACTCTGACTGCACGGATCTGGCAATCTGTCTACTGCCCTGCCAAAAAGCCAGACCGTTTGCGGAGTATGCGACGAAATACAAAACCCCAGATTGAATGCCCACAGCCGTAGATTTCTTCAAACCCTCTTGTTCCGAGTCCTTGAGGGCCTTGGAGAACTTGCCTTCCAGTCGCCCGTTGGCGC
The DNA here is from genome assembly GCA_039880865.1 of Aspergillus proliferans. Classification (NCBI taxonomy): domain Eukaryota; kingdom Fungi; phylum Ascomycota; class Eurotiomycetes; order Eurotiales; family Aspergillaceae; genus Aspergillus; species Aspergillus proliferans. The sequence continues at coordinate 52,820 of JBDODB010000162.1, forward strand.
CAAAAGCATGCACCACGACCAGGTTGGACAGGGCTTCCGAGGCAATAGAGGCAGCCGAGGCCGCATAGTCCGACATGCGAGCAGAATACTTCTCAATATAATGGCTGCCCACAAATGACATGAGGAAATAGGCGGGGATCAACGACAGAAGCATAGCGGCGAGGGTATAGTCCTTGATGAAGGCGACGATATACGCGGTGACGAAAAACGAGAGACTCGATAGACAGATCCCGACTTTCTCGGAGGTCCCCGAGCGGATGGCCTGGATGTCGCCATTGAGCCTGGAAGCAACTTCTCCCGGGGGCAGATTGTCGAAGTACGACGGTTCCTGGCGGATGAGGTTTTTCAAGTAACTTTCTCGCAGTCTCTGCGCAAGTCGAGCGCCCGTCAGACTCCAGCAAGTCAAGTGAAGATAGATAACCACGAATTGCGCAATCGCAAGATAAACAATGAGCAGAATCTTGTCGTTGATACTGCCCTGCTCCTCAGCGTCTGAACCAGATGACGCAGAGGCAGCACAGGTAACATCGTTAAAGTCGTCCAGGAGCTGACCGAAGACGATTCCGATCAGAGGAAACGGAACGCCGGACGCGATGGCACAAACGATTCCCAGTAACAGCATAAACCGGTCCTTCTTGGAAGGTTTGCCGGCCAGCAGCATGCTGGGGTAGTCACTCAGCTTTGCTAGGAACTTCATGGTGACGGTTCTTCTGCACAGCTGTCGGTCATGTGCAGGTTGGATTGAGCTGGCCGTCGTTAGAAGTAGCTGGTCTTGTCCAGGTCAAGGAGAGCTCATTCTATCGACAAATAAATTTTCTCGGATGCGGTGCCTCCGAATGCGCACGCGAGGAAAAGTGGTCTGGTACGGAGTATACAGCATCTAATCAATCTAGGTGGAGTGTATTTTATATGTATTTTATACGCAATATATTGGGTGCAAATTACTCGGTAATATACAGCTCTAGTTGTATTGTCAGAATTGTATTTTTCCAGATAACGGATCTTACCAGTAATCTAATTTGTCCTCCAGCGGTGCCCCAGAACTCATCGTATGGCATGCCCGATGTGAGGAAATGTCTTATCTGATCCGGCATCTCGCGTGTATATTCCTTTTGAGTCGTGTATTCGGATCCAGGATCTCTGGAGTGGGATTATCGCCGAGATTTCAACGGTTGTCAACTGTGCCCTCCCGTGTTCGAACCGATGGCCGTATTCCTACCGAAGAACTTGATATTTTCTTTCGTAAGAGTAATTGAACGCGCAATGTGTCATTGATGTCAAAAGTCTTTTATGTCCAGAATTAAAAAACAGTAACAGCCCTATAATCGTCCCCATTTTATGTTACAATAGTGAGGTATCTCGAAAACACCCAGCCCACCAGCGCAAGTCTTCCTAAAAGACCGTACCCCTGACTTGATCCACCTTGGCCACATTGATGTTGCGAATCATGAGCACCCACGCAAACGACATCGCCATAAGACCCGTGCCAACCGCCAACATGCGCGTCTGCGCATAGCCATAAGCCTTTTGAATAGCCAGCCGCGCGGCGCTGCCGACCGGGTAGCCCAGCTGTGTGTCGAGGTCCTCGTAGATGGCGTCGATGTTGGACATGGCCGAGCTGGGAAGGTACATGGTCAGCGCCTTCTTGAATGTATTTGTCCAGATGGCGCCGGAGATGGTTGCGCCGATGGCGTCGCCGACGGTGCCGACGACGTTTAGGAGCGCTAGGACCGCGGCGACGTGCTGGTGGTCGACGGCGGCGAGAATGGCGAGCTGCTCGATGATGATGAAGATGCTGCCGCCAATGGAGATGAAGATCTGGCACATCACTAGGTATCCGACGGATTGGTTGGGGCGGCGGAAATAGATCATTAGGCCCTGGGCGAAGATGTATAGTGGGACGGAGATGTAGAGGAGCCACTTGAAGCGGCCGGTGCGGCGGATTAGGTAGCCGACTAGGAGTAAGAGGACGCCCGAGACTACGTCGAAGGTGTTCATCACGTAGCCCGATTGGGCGAGGGTCAGGTCGTTGACGACCTGCAGGAAGGAGGTGTAGTAGTTTGCCCAGCAGTAGTAGGATAGCTGGTAGGTGGCGTCTAGCAGACACGCGCCGATGACTGTGCGGTCGGTGATGAAGCTGAAGTTGAGCATAGGGACCGGGGCCACGAATGTCTCGTGCAGAATGAAGATGATGAGGACGACGCAGCCGACCACAATCATGGCAATGATGTATCCGGTTCCCCAGCCGTTGGGGGCGTCACTGGCAATCTCAAAGGGGAGGAGGAAAACGATGAGGCCGGCCGAGAACACGAGGACGCCGAATACTGCGTATAGTTAGTGTCTGGTGAAATCGAGTGAATGGAAATTTAGTCTTACGGTCGAACTCCTTGGTCCAGTGCCAAACATTCTGTAAAAATGTCCTCCCGCTGCTCTCCTTGGTCAACATGCCTTGCTTGTCGGCCTTGCGAACGTGCCACTTCAACAGACAGTACAGAGGGGCCGCGACTACCGGGAAGATAATGGTAAAGCAGCCAAATCCCCATCGCCAGCTAACATTATAGTAGAAGTCATCCGCGGCCTTGGGGCCTGCGAAGGCCGTGATGATATAGGGCGACGACGTGAAGGCGTACGCCAAGCCTCGATTCTTCAGCTTGGATGCGTCGGACGTGATTACATCCACGCAATAGGTCATGCCTCCGAAGCCAATACTGTAAAACACCTGCCCGGCTGTTAGCACTGACGGAGTCCTAACCGGAGTGACAGTCTTACATATGCAGCACAGAACATGGGAAGGTTCTGGCAGGCAGCCATCAGAACCAAACCCAGGGTTGCGAACACGGTCATAATTAGAAAGCCTTCGGCTCGGCCCCAGACGTCCATGACCTTGGCCAACGGGATGAAGGTAGCCGCAGACATGGCATCCGCGACCACATAGATGACGTTCAGCAGCGAGTGAGACTCCCATTGACTGGTGACGAAAGGGAGTAGGTTGGTGAGAATGTTCGATTGGAAGGCATTGACGAGGTAGAGGAACCAGATACTAGCGGATCCATCATGTTAGCGGAGGACATACGCGATCGAATCGAGGAACACACTTGATGAAAACTGCGATCAAGGACTTCTTAGACCAGGTCAAAGTTACGGCCTCAACATTGTGAACACCACGCTGTGCCCCTTCAGTGGGAGCATCTGGCTGTGTCTCGTCCGGGACATGGTCTGCTGGGACATCACCAGCGGCATCCTCCTGTTTATTGTCCACAACGGTACTCCTGTTGACCGAAGTCACGTCGTCATCCGTCGTCTGTCGACTAAAAGCAGCTCTAAACCTGCCCATGGTGAACGAAATGGTGAATAGACAAGAACTGAAGACAGTGAAGAGCAAGGAAAGCTTTATCCTTAACTACAGTTGAACACATCCGGTAAAATTAGACTGTCGGATTCCTGCCGACTTCGGAATACGGTGGCATGAGACTAGCGCCACATGAAGTTTTCGTTTTAATCTACGATTGACAAGCAAGAGCCAATTACGAGCTGTATGGGGTTACGTAGCCCAATATAAATGAGTTTGGTCCGCTTAAGCGCGCCATAAGGCACAGCCAGTGGGATTGAATTTTCTCGGCACCGGCGCATGGGGGCGAAGAATTATCAGATCTCGGACATTTCACAGGCGTATTTCATATTTTGATAATTACCGGTACACCACCTGTGACAAGAATTCTCCAAAAAAATGGACAAGCATCGGCTCTTACTCCCTATTTGACGTCCTCCGTTGAACTTACGTGATTTGTTTTGCATAGTTATGGACTCTTCAAAACTTCAGGAATATCAACCATTTGATTCGGGCGATGAAGGCACGTAGTATGGATAGAGAGTGAACGGTGGGGAAGGATTCGATTTGCTTGGGATTGAAAGGTTGTTCAAGTGAATGTTGGGAAGAGACGGTGTGGGAAAATCTCAAGTTAAAGCAATCGAATTCGGGTTTAAAATATCATCCAGAATTATCCAGGCTAATCATACCTCCACATCACCCAAATACGCAAGAACTTTTCCAGCTAGAATCCGCCTCGGCTCTGCTTGATCGTCATCGCTAAGGGCATGCGATGCTCCCGGGATGATCGCACTGCCAGAGTGCCACAAGTCCTTGCCCAGCGCAGTACGCCATCGTCGCAGCAGAGCATCCTTATCCACATATGGCGGCACCGACTGATCCCTTTCCGAATACAGCACCATCAACCGAGCATTAGACCCCAGTAAATGCCGATCTCGAACTGCACCAAACGTCCGGTTAAGGGCCTCATCATCCAGATCCGAGCTGAACATGTCGTCTTCATCCGGATTCTGTGGACTATCGGGACTGACCAAGCTTAGAAACCGTCGACTACTGACTGCCGTAGAGGCTGGATACCCAATCCGGGCAGTGACAGTCGCCGGCACCAGCGTATCCCGCTTAATGGGCGGGCAGCCGTAGTCACTGCCCTGGTCTTCGTACGTGCTCGTCTGTGCATCCGCCACTGCCCTCTGACACGCCTCCTGCATGGTCGCCGGGCTGTCCCGGTCTGTGCCGGTTCTTAGCTCCCACAGAATAGCCTCGCGGTCTGACACGGGGGCCTGGATGATCGCTCCGTCCACCACGGGCCTCGTAATCTCCGCGACCCCTTCCACAGAACGAACCTTGCCGTTACCTCGTTTATTCTCATTCTGTTCCACAATTTCATCCCTTGGCCGCGGATTCACACAGCTCAAATAATGCACAATATCCTGACACCCAGTAGAATGACCCATAACGACAACTTTCCCAGCTCCCCAGATACTCTCCTTATACTCACGCACATACCGCACACACTGCGCAATCTCATCGATATCCTGCCCGATACTCCCAGTCCCCCATCCACTATAGGAGGAGGATAGCACGGGCGCAAAAACGGACCATTTAGTGCCGTACAGGGCCTCTATGATGTCGGCGACGTACTCGACTGTGCTGAGGCCGTCTCCTAGACCACCGATGAAGATGAGGGTGTGTGGTTTTGGGTTGTGGGTGTTGCGCGTGTATTCAAAGGCCACGAGGCCTGGTGTCTGGATCGGGTTAGCTTACGGTTTGCCTCGGCTGGGTGGGAAATGTACATATGGATGGAGAATGCCCGGGTTTCCCTTGGTGAGGGCTGCAGGGGGGACGCGAAGCTGCATTTTGCAATGTATGTAATTGTGTAATGTAGAGGGAGCGTGGACGGTCGTGAAGATACGGCCAGTTTTCAGAAATAAACAGAAAAGAGCAGGCGGCTTGGTCCGCATACAGCTCGGGGATAGTCTACATTCTAAGTTAATCTGATCCGCTTTATCAATCAGTATCCACTGTGGATTGGTACGGTATTATCGAACCTTTCAAGTTTGACACATAAATTACTGTAAGTTCCGAATGACCGAATGATAGTTACAACCAAATACTTTGTATCTTTAGGCATCCATAAGGCAGCCAAGAGAAAACGGCAACAACTATTAACCGAGCTTGGAACAGTTGACACTATTCTGTATCTCTTATTATGCACATAATATACCTGGTCTAGGATAATAGTGTACATTAGATTCTACTGGGATATCTCAGGGTTCGCAGTACAAAAAGGGGCAATGACATCATTGATGTTTATTTTACCCCTTATCGCCAACTGAATAACATCTTGAAGCCTTTCTCAGTACTATAGTCACTACACGCTCAATATGGCAATTACCCTCCCAACCGTCTTAATCACCGGCTGCAGCGCTGGTGGAATTGGATCTGCTCTGGCTGAAGAGTTCCACACTCGCGGCCATCATGTCTTCGCAACAGCGCGTTCTCTATCCAAAATGTCCCATTTGGAGAGTCTCCCCAACATAACCCTACTAGAGCTTGATGTCACATCAGAAGATAGTATCAACGCCGCTGTTAAGTTTGTCGCGGCTAAAACAGATAGTAAATTAGACTATCTTGTCAACAACTCCGGGCAGGCTATGACAATGCCTGCGTTGGACACGGATCTGGACCAAGCGAAGAAGCTATTCGACGTGAACTTTTGGGGAGTGGTTGCTGTCACTCAGGCTTTTTCTCCGCTGGTTATTGCTGCTACTAAAGGGACTATTGTTGGTATTGCTTCGCTTGCCACTGTTTTCTATGTCCCGTGGATGGGTTTGTCTCATTTCTATATGAATATCTTTTGAATGCCAAGTTGACTCGAAATAGCTTTCTACAACGCTTCCAAAGCAGCAATAAGATCCTACGGCGAAACCATCCGCCTTGAAATGGCCCCATTTGGAGTCAAAGTAATGACAGTCATGACCGGCATGGTAGGAACAAACATCAGCACCAATTCTCCAGAGGTGGAACTCCCTCCAAACTCACGGTATCATGGAGCCATTGACCAAATTAATGATCTACGCATTGGTGCATCTGTTGGCTCTAGTATGCCTGCCTCGGTGTATGCTAAGCGGGTTGTGAATGATGTGCTTCGCGGCACGACTGGCCTAACTTGGAGAGGGAAGATGGCGTCTGTGGGACGCACAATTACCTCTATCTTTCCGACCTGGCTGATAGTAAGTATTCTGTATTCCTGAATAAATGGACAGGAGAGGCAGTACTGACAAGCTTTTAGGACCGCAGTTTGGTTTCTGGGAAGGGATTGGAACATGTGGGGTGATCTTTGTTTTGTTAGAATACAGATATATCATAATGCCTCGAATTTTAGACGTGTCGTGCTTGGACGTATCCATTTGAAAAGTTGGACAGCCTCGGTTCAGGGCTTTTATCCTTGCATGACGCAGACCCTCTCGATCTTAGTATTCGTCATTGTCATGAGATTATGGTAACTTGTAAATTAGTGAGAAACGCCTCCATAAATTGGGCGGGTAGCTTGATGCGTTTGTTGTTATCCAACCCCAGCAGTGCTGTGGCCTTGACTATGAAGTCTATGATTTGAGTGGTTCAGGGGCTGGATCCCCAACACTGGCCAAAATCAAATAACCCCCACCAACCATGAATTCTGAGTTCTGGGTATTGGGCGATAGCAAGAAGTCTGCTTAGTAGAATGGGCCAAGATTGAGGTCAATCAAGTTTTTGTTTGACGGGAAATTTCAAAAATTCGCTCTGAGCTGAGAGTAGCTGTTTTCCTAGCCCACGGCCCGATTGGCGAGACTGCCAGATCCTTCAAAGAAGCCACCATAGCCATACTTCAGATAGTCAAGTACTCGCACTACGAAGAACTCTCGTACATGTGTATAGACGTTTCTATAGACATTAGCCTCGTGCAGTCTCCGGATTATCGACACCCCGACACCCCGATCCTGAGCTACCCGCTTCGCAGAGGATGTAGGATATCCCGTAGCATACGTATCTATGTTGATTGCTCATCTAAAAGCCAAGGAGTATGATAAAAATATATGGACTCTGCTAAGCATCTCGTATGAACTTGAGGGACTGCAATAGTGAATCTGCGGTCGGACCACCTCAAGCCAACACATGTCACGTGGCACTCAGCTGGAGACGATCTCTCACACCAGGCTGGACAGAACTCACTGTTGTTGACTCCAAGGACTACAAAGGACATCGAAACGCAATGCCTATCTTTTGCTTCGGAAATAGCTTCAAACAGAGCTTCAGAAGGAGACTCCGCAAGAAATCCCCCAACAAGACGGATGAGAAGCGATTGGACGATTGCTCGCCGAGCCCAGAATTGCCTGTCGTCGCTCAAGTCGCTCCCCAGGAACCGGAAGATCTATGGATGAGAGCAGAATGGCGGCTCATGCAGAATGAAACGACGAACAAGATTTTAACGGCATCGGCCGAAATCCTTGAAAACCACCTTGGACTGAATGTTCAGACAGATGGGATAACCGACCGAGAACTCTGTGGTTTCCTGGAAACTAAGAATCGCGAGCTGGAGGGGAAGAAGTGGGTGGTTCAGTTTGGCGGTCACAAGATGGGAGTCGAGGAACAGCTCACAAGAGCATTCCGAAATGTCTTGATGGTCAAGGATGTATTTACTACAGCCGCATCTGCAAGCCCGCCAGCCGCAATAGCCTGCGCCGGTGTTACTGTTGGTCTTCTGGTAAGGCTCTTTTATTGCCCCAGTCAATTCTGTCATTCAATTCCGAGTCATCTGTAGTTTGTTGTGCAAGCTTTCGAGCAACATGAATGCCTTTTACAGGGCATAGAGTCGACCTCTTCCTTGATTCCTCGCCTCCATGTCATGAAATATCTTTATGCGCATTCCGATGAAAGTTCCAGCATTCGGTTAAAGGAGAAATTCATGGAAACCCTCCTCTCATTATACTCCAAGATACTGGAGTTTCAGGCTCGAGCGCTGTGCTATCTATATAAACACGCCATCTCTCGGGCTTTCAGAAACATGTTCAAGCAAGATGCGTGGGACGGTTTACTGAAGGACATTGAAAGACTTGAACATTCAGCACAGAGTTTCACTTCCCTGATACAAGACGCGGACATCAAGCAAAGGCTTGGTGAGATTCATAATTCTGTTGATCAAATTCAGATATGGAAACCCACGTCAACCCAAGAGGAGAGGATGAAAACGCTCTTCTACCGGCTCTACACCTGCCCTTACCGAGACCGCAAAGACCGGAATGACAAGCGCGTGCCTGGTACATGTGACTAGTTTACCAGCCATGACCAGTTCCACAACTGGGAGCGGAGCGATCACTCCAGCCTTCTATGGGTTTCAGCCGATCCAGGGTGCGGGAAGTCAGTATTGACGAAGTACTTGGTTGATGAGTTCCTTCCCAACCCTACAAGAACAGTTTGTTACTTCTTTTTCAAGGACGACTTTTCCGATCAGAAGTGCGCCTCAAATGCACTTGCCGCAATCTTACGCCAACTTTTCATGGCGCAGCCACACTTGCTACCTGATTCTGTCATGGACAAGCTGGATACGGATGGAGACAAGCTTATTAGATCCTTCAGTGACTTATGGAATATCTTGATGACCATTGCAGCTGGGCAGAATGTTGGTAAAATCATCTGCGTCTTGGATGCCTTGGACGAGTGCCAAAACGATGACCGCATGCAACTCATTGAAGCCGTGAGAGACTTTTACTCGCCTGACGTCAAGAGGCACAATCTTAAGTTTCTCATCACCAGTAGGCCGTATGACCATATTCGCCGCGGTTTCCACAAGCTGGAGGCTCGACTGCCCACAATCCATTTAAGCGGTGAAGGTGAAGTCGAGGTCGAGAAAATTTCACGCGAGATAGACTTGGTCATTGAAAAGCGGGCTAGGGATATCGGTGCGCCAAGGAATCTAAAGTCCGATCAGCTCGAATCTCTTCAGAGACAGCTCACTTCTGTTCCCAATCGCACGTATTTGTGGGTCAGCCTTACATTGAATGTCATCGAGAACATGACAGAGTTTACGAACGGAGAGATCCGTAAAGTGATTCACCATGTACCCCAAAATGTCAATGAAGCTTATAACAAGATCCTGAATCGGAGCCCTAACCCTGAAAAGGCTGAGAGACTACTGCACATTATCACTGCAGCAAGACGACCATTGTCTCTTAGAGAAGTTTCTGTGGCTTTGGCGTTTAGTGCAGGGGCCCATCGTTCCATCGGAGACATCTGTGATCACATCGAAACGGACGACCAACGAATCCAAACAACCATCAGAGATCTTTGTGGACTCTTTCTGGTGGTGGTAGACTCGAATGTTTATTTTCTCCACCAGACTGCAAAGGAGTTCTTAGTGCGGAATGACTCTGCAGAACCTGTGGACTCTCAAATGGATAGATGGGAGCATTCCTTGCTGCCGGAAACGTCTCACCAGATTCTCACGGAAGCCTGCACATTGTATTTGGTCCAAAGAAACATTGCAGAAGGCCCCTTGTGCACATTCCTGGACTATGCAGCATGTAATTGGGTACCCCATTTTTGTGCAGCCAGCATACAAAGCAAGGATCCGGTAGTAAAACGAGGACTCATCCTCTGTGAACCGGGATCGGAGGTTTATGAGACATGGTCCAATAGGTATAGAGCTGCAACATGGAGCTTTCTAGTTCCACTGAATGATTTAGTTCCACTGAATGAAAGCTCCCTTATCATTGCATCTTATTTGGGGCTTACAGCAATTGTACATCAGCTCCTTGAGATTGGAAAAGTGGATGTGGACTCCAAGGATTCTGATGGTCGGACACCTTTATCATATGCAGCAGGGAATGGATATGAGACAGTGGTGAAGCTGCTGCTTGATACTGGAAAAGTAGATGTAGACTCCAAGGATTCTAATGGTCGGACACCTTTATCATATGCAGCAGGGAATGGACATGAGGCAGTGATGAAGCTGCTGCTTGACACTGGAAAAGTGGATGTGGACTCCAAGGATTCTGATGGTCGGACACCCTTATTCCATGCAGCAGGGAATGGACATGAGGCAGTGATGAAGCTGCTGCTTGACACTGGAAAAGTGGATGTGGACTCCAAGGATTCTGATGGTCGGACACCCTTATTCCATGCAGCAGGGAATAAACGTAAGGCAGTGGTGAAGCTCCTCTGTGATGCTAAGGAAGGAGGCATTTCAGTGCCGAATCACCAGCAAGTCGATACCAGTACAGAATAGATAATAGGCAAACACTATGTATATACTGGAGGCGCAAAGCACCCTGTCGAGACTTGGCGCCTGGAACATCAAAATCAGCACCCAAGGAAAACACGTCTTTTTCACGCGTCAATCGACCGATAGGGGCCTCCTGGCACCTATAAACCACCATGGAGGCACAGAG
>JBDODB010000163.1:0-63339 GCA_039880865.1 Aspergillus proliferans
CCAATCTGCGTACGCAGTGAAGCCGGCCTTTGTGCTAAGGATCTCAGTTACTGGCTGATGGCCCCATGGATGTCTTGCTGCTTTGCGGCCCTCTCTGCAGTGATAGAAGTGGGATGGCTCCTTTCTGTGGCTGCATGAGCATGTCATCAGGGCGACATCGTGTTTAAAGCGCTCATGGTATTCTGCAAAGTCACCGTGGCCGCTCCTGGCGGCAAGGAGGCGGCCCAGGGCTGCTCGTGGAAGGAGGAGCTCTGAGGGGCGTTTCTCTAGGCCTATCATGAGGTCCTTCTATCGTTTGGGGGCTTCGTCGGACCAGTACTTGTCACGGGCTCAGAAACTAGCAGATAAAACGAATAATATTCATTTCTAGACTAGGTAGCCTAACGACGAGAATATCAATTCTGGGGAAGAAGAAGAAAAGGAAATCTATCTAGGCGGTGAACGGTCTTTATAGACATTTGTGTGGTGCGGCTTAAGCCCCTGTTTGCCCATATTGCTTGTCTGGCATCGTTTGATATGTTGGAGCTGTTTGTCTGGCGTTGAGCCGTTGAGCCGTCACACACTTTATCCCGAACCTTGGCAGTGTTCCGTCTGGGGCAGAAGGGAGTCGGAGGACGTCATCAGAGCTAAAAGTATGCTTTATTTGGAAGGACCCGGTAACCGCTAAATAGATTTATAAATACTGGGAGAAGAGTAAAGTTTCGCTTCTATGCAAAAATATAGGTATTGATCACATTCCTTCCAAATGAAATTAGACACAGTATACCTTTGTTTTTAGTAAAATCCTTTTTGGTAGACTCATCCACCAGTAACCCATACCACGCTGGTTACAGTAGATCAAGGTGTGTGAGAAGTGGGAACTGTAGTAGTCATCATGACTACTGTGGTGCTAGCAATGTTACTCATGAATGTTGCTTTCTGTTCTCCGGGGTTGAGGGCAAAATGTATCTGTTGGTCACAATAGCAGCTCCTTAACACTGGACAGGCAATGGGACAAATAGGTTCAGTTCCAGTGACCGAGTATAAGTGGCTCCTATTATTGGGATTTCCAACATTATTTATAATATCGCACGGGCTTTCCAATGATGTGGTGTGCAGAGAAAACAACCCATCAACAATGTCAAACTCCACAAAGTCACCAACAAAGGACAGTGGATGGAATCCAGTCTCTTTTGCGAATGATATAGGCCTGTTTGCCCCAGGGCACTCTGTACCGAGCCAAAGTGGTCCTGAGATCTGTGATATCCCCTTTATATATTGTAATCTTGTACAGTCACGAAGGCTGGGTCGCTGGCTGTTCGAATGTGAGACACACTTATTAATAACTTCTTCAAATTCCCTGCTTCATTGTCTTTTGCTGCTTGCTCCAGGGTTTCAAGAGCTTGGATGAGAGACTCAAGCTCATATCCCAGCTCGCGAATCGTTCGTTTTGACGACTTGGAACTCTCAACTTTTAGGTGGAGAGCCTTGCTTGTCTGGAAAGCAAATCCCACAAGTGCGACCAAGCTGAACGCAACTGAGAGAGAGTCTGCCATGATAACGAATGAACGAGTTTGTGTATTGGAAGAGAGTGAGTTTTGTACAAAATAACCTCCGTCCGATACTTTGAGCGCGTAAGAAAGAGGAAGTCTATTAATTTATAGATCTATTAAATACCCGATGCTTGAACAGGCGCGACCGTGTGAGCGAGCAGAAGTTATGGGGAGGCTATGATACACAGAGAATAATAATGATTGGGCAGTTTTCACTACCTGCTCTGCATGTCTATAACTGTAGTGGCCAATAACAACATCGTATTAACCGGGTGTCACGGGCTCGGAATAATAGATACTAACGAACTGAATTTCTATCTAAGGTATTGTAGCCATCGACGAGAATATCGAATCTGGAGAGGAAGAAGAAGTCATCAACGCCATGGAAGGAGAAAATCTACTCATTGTGGGATCACGTGTGACGGAGGCTCGTTTGACCCGTTCACAGTGTTTGTCATTATCAGCAGTTGGTCATTAGCCATCACCGTTGGCCGTTGGTCGTTGACCATCACATGACCGTCACATATGCCCTGGAGCCTTTTTTTGGGAGAAAGCAACCTTCCGTTACTTATTCATGATATGCTCGATCAAGCACAGAAGTCAGAAGACAAGGAGGCTATGTCAGTAATGAAAGCCGGAGTTGCGAAACTGAAGAAGCGAGAGTCCAAATGGTAGCAGGTTTGGAAATAAACATACCTTAATTTAGTGCTTTAGGGCCACAAATGCAATGGATTATGATATGAACCTCTGTATACCCGCAAACTCGAATACTTTTCTAGTTCGGAAACCCAAATTATGTTGCGATACATCATTTCCCCCCGGACGAAAAGTATTTTTAAAAATCATCTGGCATAAGTAGACATTATTTCACTTGACTACCACCATCTTCTTTTTATTTCTTGGGTTATGGAACAAGTGCCTGGGCGCTTTCCCAAAGCGCCTCTCTCAGAGCGCGCCGTAGCAGCTGCATTGAGCAATGTACAAAGATTCCATACCCTCGTGAATAAAAGGCCTCAATATTCTTAAGGAGGTCTTGATTTTTCAGCCAAACACTATGGTCACGGAAGAGATGCTCATCGCAGTTAATGGATACTATGCCAAGCAGAAACTTCGGCTATTTCACACCCTTCTAAGGCATACGTCTTATGCGAATCTGACGGATAAAGCAATCAATTATGCAATTAGGATAATGGAACAAGCCAAGAGCCAAGATCGCCACCACACCACCACCGGGGGAAGACGCGGCGCGCAGGTACATGTACAAGTCCACATTTGCAAACCAAATAACCATTGGTTATAATTCTCTTGTGCCCAGTTGTTTCAAGTAATTTGCCGTGACTCACTTTATACCACATCCAGGGACAGAAATGTCCGAACCACAGACAACACATATTTTTCTCTCCAACTTATTAGATTGGACAGAGTTTATTAATAATATCCTTAGAACCATGAAAGGTCATCTTGAAAGAAGCCCAAGAAAAAGGAAAAAAAAAATTCAATTTTTTATGCGATCCAGATGATGGGTTCCATTGGGTTTAAAGTAGGTATGTGGAGACCAAAAGACCGTTATCGATAAGCTGACAGGACAACCCTAAACTGCAAAGTGCGGCGCAATCCACTTCCTCGGTGTTCTGGCAACGAATCATGTTGGAAAAAAGGGTTTCCTTTCTAATGACAGGAACAGGAACAAAGTGATTTGTGATTTGTGTGATTCATTGGTGAATCGGATGAGTGTGCCTGATGGGAGGTTTTACCTATAGACGCCAGCAGTGTTACATGTACCGCGCGGTGTCAAATATCCACTGATCCAACAAGAAAGGATATCCACACGAGTCGGATCACTCGGGACAAACAGGATTGTTCGCATTCTGGAACAACCATCCAGAATCCAGTGGATCGATACTGGGACAATTTTTTTTCGTTATGTTGATGCCAGCCGATTTGTGGCATTTGCCGATGTGCTTCACGATGGTTTGAAAGTCTGCCTTTTTTTTTTTTTTTTTTTTTGACATTGCGTGTCTCTACTGGCCGTAGTTGGAGTTGGAGGAAGGGGTTATGAGGACTTATAAAAAGGGATCGTCTTGCGCTTTTTTCTTTGATACTTCTATCAAACCAGATCAGATCAGATCAGACATTCCTTCATCCTATACCATTCTCTCTTTTTGATAGAGATCGAGATTGCATTCCTTTTCCTACTACGACAACTACATTCCCTTTGACAAACAAAATGATCTTCACTCAGCTCCTGACTGCCGCAACCACTCTGGCCGGCATGACCACTGCCCTACCCCACAACGTCCGCGGCGTAGCACCATCAGGCAACACTGGCGGCGGTGTGACCATCTACAACAACATCAACCAGGACCTGTACCTGTGGTCCGTCGGCGAAGACGCCAACAAGATGATCACCGTGCCTCAAGCCGAGACCTACTCGGAAGACTGGCGCATCAACCCCAATGGCGGTGGCATCAGCATCAAGATCTCCACCGACCCCAACCAAAACGACGTTCTGCAGTACGAATACACCCTTGCCGAGCCAAAGATCTTCTGGGACCTCTCCTGCATCGACATGGGCACCGGTTCGCTCTTTAGCGAAGTCGGTTTCGATGTCACCTCGAACAGTGACCAATGCGAGAACGCCACCTGCAAGCCCGGTGACACTCAGTGTAGCGCGGCTTATCTGGTCCCGTCCGACAACCATGCTACTCATGGTTGTCCCCAGAGCACCAACATGATCCTCAACATTGGTCCTTCGGATGCGGAGTATTAATTTCCTTTCTTTTTCACCTTTACTCACGCGGGTTGGGCTTTGTTTTCTCTGTCTCTCTTTTTCCTTTTTAACAAGCTGAGCTTGAGATATTTTTTCTCTCGATCTGATCTGAGATCCGGATTCGACGTCCCATCTTTATACCAAGACCGAAAAGAAAATGAAAACAAATCGTCAGACAAAGTCATGACTCATGATCACGAATCATTTTGACGATGTGAACACGAATATAAACTGGTGGATTGGGTGTTTTGATTGGGTCTACTTTTCTGTTTTATAAATACCTCCTTTGGACATTTCACAACATATCAAAAAAGAAAAATATCGAACGAGAATCAATTTGAAACAAACCATTGTTTTAAATATAAATCTTGTTCTATTTGTCTTTTGTAGCCGTCAGGTATGTTAAATTGTCTATTTAGGATTAGGGCTATTAGTTCAAGCATTCGAACGACCTACGTAATGCTCGCTAAGCTGCGATTCCCGGCAGCGCGTTACAAGACCCCCTCCCTTCTAGTAAAGACCCCACTCAACGTCCTGTTGCTTGACAGTCCCGTCACAGTCCATCCTGCCCTTGGCGTCAACCTTGCCACTTCCGCCAAACTTGTCAATCAACGTGTTAATGATGTCGACAATGTCCTGTGCGCCGATAACGTAATTCACGGGCGAACCGCAGACACGACCGAGCCGCGGATTTTCGCCGCAACTACCAAACATTCAAATCAACCAACTTCAACGCGCTATATTTCCACCATTTCTATAGAAAATGTCTCTATCTAAAGAATCTCGCATAAAAATGGCTATTGCTTCATGGAATGAGAAAAAATTCAAGTCAATTTTGAAAGCTGCTAAGGTATTTGAGGTACGTGAAACCACCCTTCGCGAGCGGCTTGCTGGGATCAAACCACGCGCCAATGGCTACAAATTGACTGATCAATGGACCGGCTACTTTTCAACGACTAGTGAATGATATATTCATGGACATGCTGGATGAATATGTCACTGCATTTGTGGACGACCTCATCTACAGTGCAAATGAGGCAGAGCATGAGCTGCATGTGAAGACAGTCCTCACTCGAGTATGAGCTGTAGGTCTACAAGCCAGTCTCCACAAATGTGAGTTCCATGCTACCAGGACTAAGTATCTCGGGTTCATCATCACCACAGATGGGATAGAGGTGGATCTTGATAAAGTGGCAGCGGTACTCCAGTGAGGCTGGCCAAACACTGTGAAAGGAGTACAATCCTTCTTAGGATTCTGCAATTTTTACTGACGGTTTATTTATGGATACAGTCGTATCGCGAAGCCTCTGAACCAACTAACAAAGAAGGAGACCCCATTCTGCTGGACCCCAGAGTGTGAGGAGTCCTTCCAGCAGCTAAAGCAGAACCTTGCAACTGCCCCAGTGCTGACACACTACCGTCCAGAGCTACTAACACAGCTGGAGACAGATGCCTCTGGCAATGTGGTAGCAGCAATCCTATCACAGCTGAGCCCAGAGGATGGACTATGGCACCCAGTGGGATACCTTTCACGGTCAATGACTCCTGCAGACCAGAACTATGAAATTCATGACAAAGAACTACTCGCTATCATTGTGGTACTGAATAAGTTGAGGCCTGAACTGGAAGGACTACAGAGGAATGACCAATTCCTCATCTTTTCAGACCATCAGGCTCTACAATATTTTATGACGACTAAACGGCTCAATGCTCAACAAGCCCACTGGGCAGAGTTCCTGTCAACATTCAACTTCCTCATCAAAAACCGGACAGGAAAGACAAATGTCTGTGCAGATACCCTGACACGTTGGGAGCAAGACACAGAGGTACTCAAGGACCACTGAAATCAGATCTTGTTGCGTCATTAGCACCTGGAGACTCAGATCCTTGAGGAGCTTGCTCAAACACAGACACAGAACAAGCCATCAGGTGGAGAAGGAGATGAGACACCAGATGCAGAACTGAAGGTGATGGATTCTCAACTCCACCTCATTGACTGCATCTGCCAAGCAAACCACAGATGGGACTGGGAGCAACAGCAGGAAAGAGGGGAACTGGAACTACCATGGATGAATGAGGGAGGACTGCTTCTCCACCAGGACTGTTTGTATGTGCCTGACCAGGATGACCTGCAAGTCAGACTGTTGGATGAGATTCATCAATAGCCGTCAACTGCACACCCAGGGAAGACAAAGACCAAGCAGCTCCTGAAGGAACGCTATTACTGGGAAGGTTGGGGCCGTGATGTGGAACGCTATGTGGATAATTGCATGACATGCAAGAGGACCAACACTCAATGTGATAGGCCCCTGGGACTCCTTAAGTCATTGCCAGCTCCAGATTGACCCTGGCAGTACCTGTCAATGGATTTCTGCTCCCTCCCAAAGGATAAGAAAGGATACAACAGCATCTTTGTGATTGTGGACTGCTTCAGTAAACGGTACATCTAACTGCCCTGTTACAAAATCACTGGAGCGGAGGACATGGTAAAGCTGTTCATTGAGCATATTTATCAATGGAAGGGTACCCCAGACACTATAGTCTCCGACTGAGGAGGCCAATTCATCTCAGAGTTTTGGAAAGCAATGTGCAACGTGCTTGCATGAAGCTGAAGCTCTCAACTGTGGACCACCTGCAGACAGATGGACAGACAGAGAATGCAAACCAAATAATTGAACAGCGCCTACGCCCATTCATGAATCACCACCAGGATGACTGGTCAGAAAAGCTCCCTATGATGGACTTCACTGGCGCACTATTAGTGGGTGAGTCCATTGAGACTTCTCCTTTTCTCATCAACAGTGGTTACACCCCCAGGACATCTTTCAACTGGACGTTGAACCTTAATGGAACAGTTACAGATGTGAATGCTCAGCAATGGCTACAACAATTACAAGAGACATGGGACTGGGTGCAAGAATGAATCTGATTTCATGCAACTGCGACGCCTCAATGAATAACAAATGCATTGGGCTGACATACTGAGTCAATATGACTTCTCCCTCCACTACTGACCTGGGAAGCTTGTACTTGCCCCTGATGTCCTTTCTCACTGCAACCAGGACATGCCCAACAACCCAAATGATGAATGATTAAAGATGCGAGAGAAACGCCTCCTTGATCCAAATGCATTCACCAAGGCAAATGGATCAGCTATCTCATGTGTCTCAGTGATACATATCCAACCCATGGACATAAATGACCTGCCAGCAGATACCAACGGTGTGACGGTTCGACGTGACGTCGACGCTGCGTCAACAACTGACACAGACAAACGACGTCAACACGCCAGACAGGACATTAGTGATGTCAAACGAATGCCTATAAAATGCCTTCTTTATCTAGATAGATTCCCTTTTCTCTCTTCCCCCCGGATTCGATATTCTCGTCGATGGCTACACTAGTTTAGATAGGAATATCAATTCGTTATTATCTACTGGTCCGAGCCCGTGACATAATATCGAATCCCGCCTTTTCTTTCCATACGCCTACTTTATTGGTTCGATCCCCTGATCGTGGAACCATAGTAGTGTGTTCCCAACTACCGACCGACCGACTGATTGATTGATTGATTGATCCAACTGCCTGGCCGATTGCCACGCCGACTTCGACTCCGAACTGTTAAGCTGCAGCTGCAGCTGATACCGAACCTGATAATTGACCGCCATGTCAATTGAAACGAACCGAACGATACAAAGATCTCAATGAAATGGCTCTCACCTGCGATATCCCCCCCCCCCTCCCGGACCGACGATCCTCCATCTATATAGAGGATGATGATGATCTCCATGAGCTGAGCTATGATGAGTTTGATCAGCAATATGGAGCGAACCCCCGAGCATTGTATGCCAAACTCCTGGGGGTACACCAGAGGAGCGCAGGTGAACTGCTGGACCGGGATGCTCAGATTGCATCCTTAAAAGATGATTTGAAAGATCTCCGTCTTGAGAAGACTGAGCTGGTGAAGAGAATGGGAGAAGTTGTGGAGGACCGACACCTCTATGCTAACCAGCTAGTGAAGATGCTGGTACAAGGCACCATTCCAAGCACTCAGGAAGCAACTCCAACCAATGTCTCAGCGCCTGCTGCTCGTAAGACGACGATCCCAGACCCTCCAACGCTCACGGATGGCAAGGAGCCCCAATTTGAAGACTGGATACTCCTTATGTCTCAGAAGCTTGCTGCAAATGCAGACCATTTTGACACTCCCCATTCCATACTCTGAAGGATTGAGCACTAATTCAGTGGATCTCCATTTTTGGTTCATGTTGTAATGAAGGGATATAATCACCATTTGCCAGGCGCAGGGCGGGTATGCCTGGGGGACTGCGTGTGACAATGGAGATTCCCTGATGATAGAGCCATGGCAGGCTGAGTATCAGGTCTTCGCCATCAAGACAAGGAACGATATATGCATACATTTCCTGTTGTTTGTTGCCACCCACATCCATGGAAAAGTAGGCAACTTCTGTAATTAGACCATCTCATGGGCCATCAAAACCTCCCATTTTGTATGGGACACAGAGGCGCGCCTCTCGGTGATATGCGCCTTTCGGTGATAGATTACGGAGAATTGTGCACTGAATGGGCCAAAACGGGCGGTGTCGAGGTCTAAAACAGAGAGAAAAAAAGGGATGCAGGGAGCCAGAGGTAAGCTGGAGGTCCCTGAAATTTGGTGCGTATGGAAGCCTAATAGCGTCTGCAGATGTTTGTATAGAAATTGGATTTTCCCAGCCAATCTGTGGTCATTCTGGTGAAAGAGTTTCGGTAAAGGTCCTGGAAGAACTATGGTCCGATATACTGTTGTGTAGGTTTACGCCCTCCCAGAGACACAGATAACCTCTTTCTGCATCGCAAAGTCGTGACAGCTTGTTGTTCTTGCCTTGTCACATTCGATCACGGCAAAAGCTCATCAGGCCCAGCAAAGACAGATAGAGGCACATCATCCCCGACCCAGCACCATGTCCACGGATCCTAAGCGTGATCGTGTCACAGACGCCACGAAAGGTACAGTCCAGATTATCTGCAATTATTCTCTTCTTACAATTTCCAAACTCTTCTAGTATGGGCCTCTATCTTAACAAACACCAAATACCTGGCTGGCATTTTGACCCTCGAATACTCTCTCCGGAAAGTGGGCACGAAATATCCGTTCATCGTTCTGTACACGGACTCACTCCCCGAGGAAGCCCATGCAGCTCTTGAAGCCCGCGGTATACTTAAACAACCTGTTCCCTACCTCAAGCCATCTATGACGACCGATTTGAGCCTGGACAGACGTTTATATGATGCCTGGACCAAGCTGGTGTGCTTTTCACTTTATGAATATGATCATGTTGTTCTCCTGGACTGCGACATGATGGTGCTTCACAACATGGATGAGTTGATGGATGTTGAGTTGGATCCACCAGAAATGGAGGGCAATGGGAATCGCGTGTTTGGTAGTACCCATGCATGTGTTTGCAATCCGCTCAGTAGGCCTCACTACCCCGAATATTGGTATGCATTTCATTATCACTGTCTTGAAGAACTCGTCTCACTCTAACCTGCCAATTCTCAAAGGATACCGGCCAATTGCGGATGGTCCCTCCAGCATGACACCCCAGAACTCGCCCAGACCATTGCTCCTCCAATCGAAGCAGGCTTTGGCTTGTGCAACACAGGTATTATCGTGACAAGACCGGGTGAAGGCGTATACAAGAAAATCACCGACAGCCTGGCTACGTCTAATACATCCGATTGGATCTTTGCCGACCAGTCTCTTCTTTCAGAAGTTTTCCAAGGCCGTTGGGCCCCGCTTCCATACATTTACAATGCCCTTAAAACGAAGCGGTGGAAGGGTGTGCATGACGCCATCTGGAGAGATGATCGTGTCAAGAATATCCACTACTTTCTGACACCTAAGCCATGGGATGAGACTCCGCCTGTTCACGCAGATCCAACGCACGCATGGTGGTTTGAGATGAATGAAAAAAGGAAGGAGGAGGACAAGGCCAGCGGTTTCACCGATGGGTTTTGAGTCGATCTATGCCAAGCCTATGGGTATATGGTAGTTAACCAGTGATGTATAATTATTATTTCGGTAATCCTTCTTAACGCAGGATTCAAACTACTAGATACATGAGCGTTTAATGTATTGATCCTATCACTCCAACTCCCATATGGTTTATGTGCTCTGGAAACAAATCCAACCTAAGATAGAATTTCCAAATATCTTCTGCGGTGTAAGGCCCAATGCATTCAGATATATTCATTTTCAGTTGCCAGACAGATCGCACATTCTGACATCCTTACCCGACTTTCGGGAATAGATTTCAGGTACCAATCCTTGGCTGTCTTTCCCAGGGCGCATCATGTGGACAGTTGGACTGGTAATTGTCGTGGAGGGCCTTGGGCAGGCATTAGGCTCTGTAGGGATGACAGCAACCCTTGTGGGCATGTTTGGAGAAGCCTTTATGCTTAGCCAACAGTCAGGAGTTGCTCGCAAAAACCACCAAACCCATGAGTGTGGTCATGGAAATGAATCTCCAAAATCCAATGTCGCTTGTATCCATCCTTGCATGCAGATTCATCCATTCATTATTTCCCTTGGTAATGTAGTGAGCCGTTTTGTCCTGCGGGATTCGTTCATGTGGGAAAGTGTTGACATCCATATATACGCTGAAAACTGATTGATATGCCCGCTGCGGAACTCAGCTCATCGAATGTAGAGAATTAGCTCAGCATATGTAGAGAATTTCTTGGCTTTTTTCTACATACGCCGAGCTCTCCCGAGATTTTACCTCACCGTTGGTAGAGCACCACTTTTTCTACCGACACACTCCGCACAGAGAATTTTCTACCAACGCTGAACTGCCACCCCGTCGCATTTCAGCATATGCAAAAATTTATGCTATGAATATTTCCAGTGTATGTGTTGTCATTACATCAATTATTTTTTTTTCGCAGTCGTGGCCCCCTATACCACTTTTTATACTCTGTACCTTGTACGAATATAGGGCTTCAAATAGAAAGAAATAACAATACACTAAGCATATGCAGTAAATACTCTCAAAATACACTCTGTATAGGTTAATTGTGCTCAAAGAGTTGCCTGGGTGAGTTGTTTTTGTGATGCCATTACTATTTTGTGATGTTGTATACAATGACAAAGAAATATATATTCACTCACTCACTAAAAACAAACACCTATTTTCTTTCACATTTTTTCTCCATCTTTTTCATTTCCTCTTCATCTTCTTCTTTACCACTACCAACTTCATTGTGAGTGCATATCCTACCATGCATCTTGTTTATTGTGTGCATATGCTAACCAGACATCTAGCCTCTAGGATTGACATACACTATGCCAATTAACGCTGCTGAGTACGTCAACCCAGAGGTGGATAATGCCACCAATCCCTCCACTTTTGGCTACCACTATGGTGAGTCAGGGACACCCTGAAATGCAGTGCATATGCTAACTACAAGCTAGGTCCCATTCCGAACCCCAATCCAGACTATGACCCTGGACGTAAGCTAGGGACAGTGCCTGAATGGATCGAGCATATGCTAACTGTGTGTATACAGAGCCAAATGTGACCACTGCCAGCAATGCTGCAGCGCTCAACCCTGCCTCTCACGGCAACGTGTATGTACACCAGGCATATGCAGAGCAGGAAAGAAGCTAATTCTACGTATACAGGTGCCATGTGGCTGTCAATGGTGATGAGATGTGTGGTGTCTCTATTGGTGGCACTGCCGCATACTGGCGCCATGTGCGATGCATGCATCCAGGTGCTGGTAAGTTGCTATTCAGTGTATGGTTTGCATATGCTAACACTATTCCAGTGCAGAATCCCTCCTGCCAGAATGTGCGCATTCAGGAGCTTGTGACTGGCCAGAAGTAAGTCCATGTGGTACAGAGTGCATGCCATGCATATGTTAATGATATTCAGTGCCTTGAAGCATTGGGTTCGCTCCCAAGGTTGGCGAGACGCTACATGAAAGTAATACTATACTAATCGAAAATGGCTTCGATGCGCAAAACCTATTTTCTGGCCCCAACGTGGAATATCACCCTGGACGAAGTGGTATTAGGAAGCATAATAACCAACCCGAACCTCCCCCAGAAACCACTTTCCGCCGTAGCCCCGACCACAGATATACCCATTCGGCAAAGCGAGGAAACGTCCTGCCCCGGCACGGCAAAGGAAGCAACGAAATGGGGCGCCGGTCTCTTCTGCGCGTTTATCAATGCCATAACGCTTGGTGTGGAGGTGTCCTTCTCATCAGACTGGACATTACAAGTTGATTATTCATGCGAATGCATGGAAACCCGCCGATTCACACCGACACTAGCCCATATCACGAATACGGTTGGAGATACAAATGTCAGGAATTATCTCAAAATGGGAGGCCTCGGGGCAAAGGTCTTCATGATTACTGGCGTTAAGATTGCATCGAACATCACCATCACAACAACCGAAGAGAAGAGCAAAGAGACAATCGGCCAACTCGGAGTAGACATGCCAGCGACGGGAATTTCCATGGGACCCAAAGTGTCATACAGCCCAGCGAAGTATAATACGCATACTCGAACCATCGAGGGCCCGATTGTGTTTGCATTTGAGATCGAGAAAGTCCGGCTGAATATGAAGGGAAGGATTGTGCATGGAGAATACATTGATGGTGCCATGCTTGCCCAGAGTAAACGCGCCACGACCGATTATGTTATTGAACGAGCCCGGGAAGGGTTGGACGAGGAAGAGATGATGGATTTTGATTTTATTGCTCGCTCCGAGATTGACGTCGAAACAGGGGAACATTATGAATTGATTATGCCTTCTGCGTAGGCAGGATCTGGGTTGATATGGCTACTATTTATACCATATAAATTTAGAGGCTACTTGTTCCATTTTTTTATTCAGACTCGCAAAGAAAAAATTGTATTTGTGTATGCATTTTGTGTAGGGGATCTTTGCGCGTGAGGCGGTTTAGTCTGACCACTTTCCACCTTCACCCCACCATGGAGCGATTCTTCATGCATCGCACTTCGCTAGTAGCATTGAGCTGCTCATAATTATTGATCATGAATCTGTCCGTTGACTCGGAAGACATATCAACCTCCATCGCAGATTTAGCCGAGAGATCACGGCGACTTCTTCTGTACTGCGCAAAAAGCTTTACAGCCGAACAGAGCAAACGAATCGCTGGAGATCAGCTCAACAGATTCAATCTCTGGGTATCCAATATCGGCGTCTTCGCTACCCTTAAAGCTTCTCTTGATTACCGACTTCGTACCGCACTACCTGCAAGAGTTGCTATAATAGGAAATCTGGAAATCCTTTGTACACATCTTCTATCCGGTGAGGGACCATATCTCAAGATTTGAAAACCTCAAAATTACAGGGTAGTAATGCAACCAAACAGCTCTCGCAGGACAGGAAGACCTTTCAGACGAGATTCTTGATGCATTCGATGAAGTTAAACTTGAAGATGTGCCCGATTTTGGGATCAAGCTCCTGAATCAACCAGCGTCCACGATCGAGAGTCGGATTTTGGCCTTGAGCTCAGCCGAAGGGGTCCTGGATACACTCCACCAGCTCTCGTTTGCGATTCGAAGAGCAAGTAATCGAAACTCGCTGGTAAAGGTGCCGAATCTTTATGATGTCGACGAGGGTTTCTCTCTTGTTAGGGAAATCACTGAAGTAAATGATGAGCCTGATATCTTTCTCCCGCGTGTTCGCTTTGAGGCCACCCCAGGGTTTGAGACCTTCGTTCGTCGGGTCCTGCAATGTCGATGGCTGCGGTGGGATGAGACGGTGGCTGTCGACCATGATCAGAAGGTCTACCGAGAAGCCATGTTCGATCGTTGTGTTTCTTTAATCTCGATTCGCAGGCGACAACTTGCATATTTCAGGATCCATCAGACCAAGCTATCAATGCCGGCTACAAACGGGTCTGGTCCTGCGATACATAGATTGAAACATCTAAGCCCTCTAAATCAAACCGACGCAAATCCCCTCCCGCCATCAGACTCCGAAGAACCGGATACTCAGCAGCCACCATTCGTCAAATTTGCTGATGGGGCCCCCAGTGATACAATTGGTTCTGAATTTCAATCCATGGCATTCGCATTATCTCCTTCGACTTACGCCCCTTCATCAGCGGCTTTATCTTCAGATCCCGGAGGGTTGAAAATCGCAGGCCCCTTTGAAGTGCCGCCGGCACCAGAGCTGAGGACAAATGAGAAGGAGAAAATATGCCCATATTGCTGTCTGGTCCACCCGGCGAAAGGTTTCTCAAACCACAAAAAGTCTCGAAGATGGAAGAAGCATTTAACAGTCTGAGGGTGAGCAGGCCTACTACTAGACATTATCCTGTCTATATACGCCAACCATCGGGGAAGTGCATTACTATCAAGTGCCCCAAAGTACTGATTGGCAGTCAGTTTATAAATATTTTTGCTATCTTTGTATCTGAATCATCCCGAAAACAAAGGCGGGGAGCGAAGAGAGAGATATATATACATAGGGACATCTATGGCTTGCTGGCACAGGCGAATGATGTCGCATTTCTCGGGTCGCCTCCGATGAATTTCTGTTTGAGAGGGTAAGGGCACAGGTCTCTTGCCGTGTCGTTGCTGCCCTTTGTAGCCGCCAGCGTATCAGGTGAAACGTCCTTCTCAACCCATTCCATTAGTTGAGCGAGTGCGTCGTTCGGAACAGGACCCAGCCCGCCGTAGCAGTGACCAACACCAGGTGCCTCGAAAAAGCGGAAAAACTCATGGGCCTCGTTGTCCTTTTCCAATACCTCCTCATAATACTGTTCTGATCCTTTGGGGGGGATGACCTCATCGGCCAGTCCATGCCAGGCGATCATCTTGCCGCCATTGGCTTTGAAACCTGAAAGGTCGGGGTTGGCCCCTGCCAGCATCGGTGCATAGTGAGATGTCGAATAGCGCAGGCCATCGAAGAAGTCCGAATTGGTCATGTTTTCGAGCACAAAGTCCGGATCTTTCGCAATGAGATATGAAATCCAGCTGCCGAACAGTTCGCTCCCGGTGGAGTGACAAGTGCCGTTTGCCCTGCATTCCGTCGGAATAGAGGAAGAACTGAGCGTTGCGTCCTTGTTCAACCCGAACCAGCCGTGCTTTCCGGAGCCTGACCAAGCTGCTTGGACAATCCTGGCGCCTGCGGCGGATAGGGTCTCCTGTGTTCCATTGCAGGTGTAGTTTTGACCGACGAAATCGTGGGCCTGAGCGGTGCAGAGGCTCGGCGAGCTGATTATACCATCTTCAACTCCATCCATCCGATCACAGCTTTTCACTGCTGCTGCTGTGAAGGCTTCGACTTCGCATGGTGGTGGGAATACGCCGTTTTGATTCATGAGTTGTTCGGGCCAAAATCCCGCGGGTATAAAAGCCTCCAAATGGATCGCGGGAGAACTAGCCATGATACCGTCGAAAGCGTCAGGGTAGTTTTGTGCCATAATGAGACCCTGGCGTCCGCCACCGGAGCATCCAGAAAAGTACGAGTAGCTGGGGGCTGCTTGGTAGTATGATTTGGTCACTTGCTTTCCAATGACAGCCATGTCGTTTGTCGCCTTGGATGCGTAGTCCTCGAGGAGAAACCAGTTCACGTTCTCCTTGCTGCTGAGCGCCCATGACAGGTTTGTTGGGATGGCTCCTTCTCCCACTGCAACACCTCCATTGGTAGACGCAGATGCAAATCCTTTGGAGACAGCGTATGTGAGATAGATTGAACCAAATCCAGTGCTGTAACCGCCACCGCCCAGCGCCTGGAAGCGGCCGTTCCACCCACTCAGAGGAAGCCACACCTGGGTGTTGATTGTGTCGTTCCAGCCTGGATGCGTGTGTGTGACGGTGATGTTGCAGAAGTTAATGGTATATCGGCCTCCATCATTGGTTCCTGGGCCCTGGCTGGTAGCTGAATAACTGTGAACCTCTTCAGCTTGGACATCTATGATCTTCGCTCCAACGAGGTCTGGTTTTCCAATGAAGGCTGGTGAACACTTGGAAGCAGGCGACAACCGGAAAAATATTGTGATAAGGACAAGGAAGACTGGGGGTATGAAAATCATGTTAAATTTAAGGAGTGGTACTCTGTACTTGGACGGCGCGACGGTCTCTTTTGTCCCTGAAATTGCCCCAGCATCATGAGTGGGTTTTTCTAACTATGTATTTGACCATCCTGCCTAGAGTGAAGGTCCACCGGCCGTACACAGGCCTTTCGGCTATACGCGTATGCGGTAGAAGCTTCATTTATGGAGGCCACCGTGTATACCGAATGGTATTCTTACAGGTATATCGGCAGGTGGCGCCAAGAAACCTTCTATACGCGTATTCGAGTGACCCCGAATCTCCCCGTGCAGATCCGCAATCTATACGCGTATCCGTATTCGGTCTTGCCCTATTTTTGGTTCCCCTGGAATGCAATGAATGTACCTGTAACTCTTACGTTACCCGCACTAAATATATTTACGTAGATATATAAGACCGAGGCTTCTGTATCAGAAAAACCTGCATTAACATCATTGTGGAAAGATTACAGTCATTGGTCCCGCGATGGTCTGCCTTAAACAATCCTTGCTAGTTGGCTGCATATTAGCTGCAGCAAACGCCGGCTGCACCGTGAATCAACAGCCCGTGGTGGATCTGGGCTACGAAATTTACCAAGCGACTGGATCCAGCAATGTAGGTCCCCGCGTTCTTCCTGCGACCTCTTCTGTTTCGTCCTGCTGATACCAAATAATGTCGAACAATAGAGCTCCGACAGCTATTACAGCTTCTCCAACATCCGATATGCCGCTGCGCCGGTGGGCGACCTCCGGTGGAAGGCTCCCATGCCACCCCAGACCAACCGGTCGGCCATACAATCCAACTCGGAGCAAATTACTTGTGCACAGGGGACGTCCGCCTGGCAGTTGCGCACCTCGCAGTCCACCAACAACTACTTGAAGACCGGGAATGTCCCCAATGTCTCCTACAGCGATATGTCGGCGATCTCCTCAGGTGGCGTGGAGGACTGCCTGTTCTTAGATGTCCAAGTGCCTCGCAAAATCTTTGACAGCCCTCGCGAAGATGGAAAGCTGGCGCCGGTTTTGGTCTGGATCCACGGTAAGAACCCCGCCCCATTCCCCTTTTGATTCAGAAATGCTGAGGAGATGAAGGTGGTGGATTCACTGCCGGGTCAAAGACCTCTTTTGGATCATCCAAGGGCCTTATTAACCGCAGTCAGGCCGGTGGTTCTGACGGGGTGGTCTATGTGGCTCTCAATTATCGACTGGGTGCGTTCGGCTTCCTCTCTGGAGAGTTGTTCCAGATGGAAGAGGGTGTGCTCAACGCCGGACTTCATGATCAGCGATTTGCCCTGCACTGGATCCAGGATCACATACATTTGTTTGGAGGAGACAAAACACGCGTCACCGTGTTTGGCGAGTCTGGAGGCGGCGGTTCCATCATGCACCACGTTACTGCATACGGAGGAAAGGCACCGCCCCTCTTCAACCGGGCCGTGCCGCAGTCCCCTGGCTATTTCCCCTATAGGTCGCTGCAGGACCAGGAGAAGGCGTTCAGAGAATTTCTCGACCAATCCAACGTCACGTCGCTGGCGGAAGCCCGCAAGCTTCGCTCCGATGTTCTTGTTCGGGCGAATGCGGAAACAATCGGTGTCGCTCAGCCGTACACTGCGCCCATCTACGGTCCTACGCCAGACGGCGGTCTCGTGAAGGAGGATCCTAAGGCGCTGCTCCGTCGCGGCGAGTTTGACCACTCCGTAAAGTTGTTGATCTCTCACAACTCGGACGAGGGACTAGTGTTGGTGCCAGCGGTCCATACCGACGAGGAGTATGAGACATTGATGAAACACATCCTCACCCGTGCCAATAGCTCTACCATAGACTATATCACCAAGACTCTTTATCCGCCCGTGCTTGATGGGTCCATGGGGTACACGAACAACTACCAGAGAGCGGCCCGGACGATGGGCGATATCACCGTCGACTGCAACGCGGCTGCATTGGAATCCGCCTACAAGAAAGATTCCCATGCCTACTTCTTCGATGTGTTGCCGGGGGTTCATGCACAGGACACCGGATATACCTTCTACACCCCCAATGAGAAGCCCTCATCCTACAGTCTGGTAGACACCGGCTCCGTGAACCAGACCATCGCATTTGCCATGCAGGACTACATTCTATCCCTTGCCAAAGATGACATTCTGAACAGTCCAGTCGATGGCCTGCGGTCGATTCCCACATTGGGCTCCGAGGCTAAGACTGTGCGTCTGAGCAAGGACAACATCACCATCTCCCATGATCCGGCTGCCAACCGGAGATGCCAATGGTGGTCGCTTGATCTGTTCGATTAGAGAAGCAGGCACGAGCTCGGGTGATTTGAAATTTCTTTCTTGACACGTTATCTGTTGCATTATTATTCAAGACAATTGGTCTCGTGGATGTAGGCAGCGGACAGTTATATATCTGCCTGTATCTAGATCAAAAGTCTCTCATCTCTTCCTTAATAACAAATTTATTCCAGATTATAGCAACATTGGATCTTTTCTCGACAAAAGCCTCACTGATCGGCTAATCTCCGCCGAGCTCACCCTGGCCGGTAGGACTTAATAATTCGACCTGGTAATATGCTCACGATTCAACTACCATAAGCGGCGAAAGGTTAGTACGAAGTAGACTGTCAAAAGGATCGAAGAACAAAGTCTCAGGTCGGCCAATCAGAGATCCAGTCGAGACGACACAGTGTCGACTGTTCCACGATCTAAGTCTCCAAATACTCTCTTCACAATTTGTGAGACAGAGCTAGATGCTGGCTGAATATCCCTCTTGCACTGAATGTAGACTTGGGTAGAGCTGGACGCTGGATGTCTCCAGCATAGTATCCTTTTCACAGCATGTCCACAGAATATCAGTCAAAGCCCTGGTGGAAGACATTCGAATAGACCCATGCACTTACTGTGGCCTCTCGGAAGTGCCCCGACCGTGGTATAGTCAGGCAAGGCAAGGCAGCTTACGAGGCTCGATTTCGTGTAGGAACAAATAAAGTGGTAAACCAAAGAGTACAGTATAACGCGTCAGAAAGTCTGGGTGGATAGAAAGAGATGGCGGTTGAGGGTTAGTAGGGAGAAAAGAGAAGAAAGGGGAAAGAGGCAACCAGCTCAAGGACTCCTCCGTTCCGACTACATTGTATACAGGTGAATGAATCTTGAGTCGACAAACTATTCATTATTAATTGAGTAAGAGACATCTAAGATAGCTTCACGCTCAGTGTGTTGCTCAGCATTTGCAGAAAATGCATATTCCTCTAAGCATTATGCGAAATATCGTAGGACCTGGTACTTTATTCTGCTCGATCGCTCATCTGATCAGTGCCGGGGCCGACTGCAGCAACTCGAGGTCTTCAGTCTGGAACCAGGCCCGTCTCTGGTACCAGCGCCCTTTCATGCACTTGATATCGGAAATTTTGAGCAGTGAATTCCACCTCATCTCGAAGTGCCAGAGGATACTTCCGTCCTTGCGCAGCTCGATGGGAACCAATGCAGTAAGCCCCCCGTGGTAGATTAACCCCTCGTCAACATGTATCGGGGCATGAACGCCTGCCAGCTGATGCGCTATTGGGAAGGCTGTGGATAGCAATGGGGCTTTGGGGACGATATCATCCAGACCGGCAACCATGGCATGGCCAAGCGTTTTAGTCCAGCTGCTGCCAGACCAGTCTACAACGTCCATCAGATGCAGGCGGAATGTGTCTCCGAACCAAAGACCCGTGGATAACGCGATATGGCTCTTGATTTTATTGCGCTTAAGAAGACAGATCCATGATAGTGTTAGCTTCAAAGTCGACAGGAATTTGGGATCCATGGTGGCATAGGAACATTTGAGCAGCTTGGGCGAGGTTGCTATTTGGAACTCGGTGTCTTCTACGCATTCGTATTAAATTAGTACAGAACCGGAACCATCTGGATTTGGATACCATACTATGCAAGCCAGGCGGACTGTCAAGGGCGCTAATGACTCCTTCCAGGACACGAGAGCCAACAGAGCCGTAGAACTTGGCAACTTCATGCTCGCAGCGTCCAATGTGGACTACGCCATCTTTCAATGTGAGAACGCTACTCGCTAAGGCACATTCCCTGATATCTTGTCCTTTCAGTCTGGAGGGCAGCTCCCACTCCAGTCGTAGGTTGCCAGTTAGCATCGTGTCTGGTTCCGTAGTAATACTGCTGGATGAGCGTATCCGGTTTAGTATGCGCTTCATTGTGGCTGACAGTAGATTAAGGAAGGTTGGGGCAGGTGAATTAACACCGAATGCTGAAGTGTGGCGGCCTAAGTATGGAAATTATCGTCTGGTCAATATGAAGTCAGTACCCCTGTAGTCCATCCCAAATAGGCATGTTGCCCTACCCTAATCTTATCAATCGATCGGCTCATTAGTCACCCGAAAATCCCGAAATTATCCCGTGAGTCATTCTCCCTTCATTCTTTTCTCCCTGTATATATATACCGGTCTGTCCCTTCAACACAATTGCTACATAACAATTGCTATTCAACATGGACAACTACATCCTGACCCTCTCGTGCCCCGACCGTCCCGGCATCGTGCACTCGGTGACCGGCTTCCTGACCCAGCATGACCTCAACATCGTCGACTCGTCGCAATTCGGCGATCCCACCTCGAAGCGATTCTTCCTGCGCATCCATTTTGCCCCTGCCTCCAAGGGCAAAGAGAGGAACAGCCTGGACCAATTGAAGCAGGCCTTCGAACCTGTCGCCCAGGGGCACAACATGGACTTCCAGCTCTGTCCGGTCTCGCAGAAACCCCGCGTGTTGATCATGGTGTCCAAGATCGGCCACTGCCTCAACGACCTCCTCTTCCGACAGTCCACGGGACAGTTGAGCATCGACGTGCCGGTGATCGTCTCGAACCATCCCGACTACGCGCCGCTGGCGGCGACCTACAACGTGCCCTTTGTGCATCTGCCCGTTACGCCCGAGACGAAGCGCGAGCAGGAGGAGCGGGTGTTGGAGCTGGTGCAGGAACACAATGTGGACTTGGTCGTGCTGGCAAGATACATGCAGGTGCTGTCGCCACGGTTGTGTGAGGTGATGTCTGGAAAGATCATCAACATTCACCACAGCTTCTTGCCGTCGTTCAAGGGCGCCAAACCGTATCACCAGGCTTTCGACCGCGGTGTGAAGATTGTCGGAGCGACGGCGCATTTTGTTACGAGTGATCTGGACGAGGGGCCGATCATCGAACAGGACGTCGTGCGCGTGAACCACGCGATGAGTCCCAAGGAGTTGACGCATGCGGGCAGTACGGTTGAGAGCAATGTATTGGCGCGGGCTGTCAAGACTGTGACGGAGCGCAGAGTTTTGCTCAATGGACATAAAACGGTTGTCTTCAATTAGACATAGACTAGATATACATGATATCATAATCATAGAGATGCCACCAACTCATCCACACTCTTCATCTCCTTGTCATTGTTCTCGCCCACATCCAACGACACCAGAATCCGACTAACGCAGTTATACCCAGCGACACCAGTCGTCAACTCAACAACCTCCCGATCCGACAGCCCTTCCTCCCTCAATGCCCCAAACACAGCATCCTCCACCCGCACCGTCACCGTCAATTGATCGGTATACCTCACGATCGCCCTCTGCAACGGCGACAACGCACTCTCACCCAACGCCTTAACCGCCTCCTCGGAGCCAATTGTAGACGGCACCGCCCTTACAACTTTCAACTCCTCCGCCTTAATCCCCCCCTTCAGCGCAAGCGGCGCATGCGCATTCCACTCATAAACGGCATTCGTAAGAATCGCAACCCGCGAAATCGCCAATTCAAGCAATCCCTGATCCAGCACAGTCGACGAGCGAATTGCCCCCACGAAACTGTTATACCCGTTTGCAAGCGGCGGTGCGTGAAGAAGCGTCAAGTCGAGTGGGATGAGGGGGCGGGGATGGCGGCGGGCAGCGATGCGGGTGTAGATTTCCTCATCTTCGGGGGATTGAGCAGTGGGAGGGGCGTAGGGGAGGCGCATGGTGTATTTGGGGGTTGTTGTGTAGTGTTGGATGCGTAGATTGGGGTGGGAGAGTCTGGTTCGTGTTATACGGTGCATGGCTAGTATAACTACCACGATGCCGGTCGGCAGTGCGTCCTAACCGCGGATAAGTAATTACCCCACTAACCGTGCTTCTACTCCGATGAGAGCTATTTGGTGAATGTCTACTGGATTCTGCGGATTCAGCAGTCGCTTGCTTCTCTTGGGGTTTTACTCGCCGGTATCAGGTCATCCTCCCTGGCATTGAACCTCACCCGGCAAATCCTCAAATTGGATGTCATTGTTGATGCGCATACTGTCGTTTTTTTAGAAACTAACAGGGAGATTATATCCTCTGCGGTTGTTCTCAGCCGGCGAGTTTATCTCAAAGATGAGACCAGCATAGCAACTCCTTGCAACGAAACACAACGGACGTCTATTGCGTCCATAATTGTCATAGCAGAAGTCGGTCTTGGTACTTGTCAGCGTGGAAAATGACTCTGTTCCCGAATCTGAGTGGAAGCTTAGCGCTGTCTCCAAGTCTCGTGGGAATACAATTGATGGACATCATAATGGAGATTCATATATACACCGGCCCAAGGCCACATTGGATATCTCTGCTGGGACGAGTGCCGTGGCTCATCGCATCTTGCCTTGAAGAGGCCATCGCTGGCCGACATTCGCCCATAACCTCATACAATTGCGACTTGCCGGACTGCAGCGCGCAAAGGTGGACTTGATCTGCGACCAGAACCGGTATCATAGGGCATATCTATTGTCGATGCTGCCGTCGAAATGAACGGAAAACCGGTTTTCCGCTCCCTAACTCTACTTTTAGCCACGGCAAAATGTCAAGGAATACATCCTTTTGGGTGGAGTGTTTACTTTGCGAGAGAACTTGTACAATATGGTCGTATGGACGGCCAAGTTGACTTGTTCTATAAACACCAGGCCTCAAGGCGGCACCAAAAATCATTGGCTGGTGTCACCAGAGTTCTCTCATCTTTAAGATATAGGATATGGTAACCAGAAGAGTAGGCTACGCGCCGTCCTTAACAGGTGACGATTGGCAAGTTCACTGAGAGATGTTAATTGTGACCTTGAAACTGAAAATGTACACAATCAAGCAACGTTTTCTGTATCTGTTCTGTAATAGCTATGATGTCGAGCTCTCGCCACCGGAGTCATTCTCAACCGTTTTGTAACCTGCTGCTCTCACTCTGTATAACCACGATCACAATGGAACCCCTTTTGCCTCCTAAATTAATTCATCTCTTCACCGTCCACTGCACCGTCGAGCAGCCACTGGACATCGGCCAAGTATCATCCGGTTGCCGGCGCTGGGTCCCGATTGTCGGGGGCAGTGTTCGTGGCAAGTATCTCACTGGCGAGGTAGTTGGTGGTGAGGATTCTATGTACTCCCCCTTTTCTTTCGAAGCTGTTTTGATATTGATGGGCTTGTGTTCAGGACGGAGGAAGATCTCACTACGCATGTGAATGCACGGTATTTAGTCAAGAGTGATGACGGTGCGCATTTGGAAATTCGGTACGTTTACCAGATAGTGGAATAAAGCCGCACAAAGAGCTAAGAAGTAGTACCGAGGGAACTCGCTTCGCCCCCCCAGAAATACTGCAGAGGTTGATGGAAGGCAAACTGGTCCACCACAGCCAGTACTGGTTCCATCTGCATGTCAAAGTCGAGACGGGATGTGACCGGTATAAGTGGATGAATGACCGGGTGATTGTTGGACGGGCTATTAGGACCAAAGATGAGGTTTCTTACGATGCGTACTTCCTAGAGAATACGGCCGAGTGCGACTAATTATCGTTTGAAATGTGTAGTACAATCTATTGTACATGGGTGCGCAAAAACTCAAGCAGATTCACATATCCTCCACTTTTATCCTGTTCTACCAATACCTCGTCCGCGACGCGGTTCGCCCAGGAATACTCTGAATGGGACGCGCGCAGCTCCGCCAGTCGTTGTTGTAGCCACTCGCGTGCGACGGGGTCGGGTGTGTCGACAACGGCCATTAGAAGCGGCCAGTGTAATCGTCGCAGCAATCGTGGATCCCAGGTGTATTGTTTCTGGGCAATCTCCATAATATGTCCTAGCGCTTGCCGTTGGAATGCGGACGGTGGCGTGTCGATGCACAGTACGCGGCGGTGGAATAGGACTTCGGCGTAGAAATTGGCAACGGCCATGAGGATTGTGTTGATCGTGCGGTAGGCGGAATGGCCGCGGGCCATTTTGGCTGTGATGAAGAGATCAGAGTATCTCTGTGCCTCGTTAGATCGGTACATATAGAAGCGTGAATCAGTCAAGAGTGACTTACATTTCGAATGGCCATCATCTCCTGAAAAAGAGATTCAGAAGTCGTGCCAGGTACCACTGGGTTCCCCATGGCTAGCCTCCATATTACATGTCGTAAGACCATACCAACATGGATCAACTCCAGTCCCCGGTAATTCTCGTTATCGTCCATCACCTCTTGCTCCGGATATTGATCACCCCAGAAACATCGACCCCAGAGACGCGCGCCCTGGTAGAGGTGGTCCGGTTGCAATGCCGCGTTGCCCGACTGTAAAACGTAGTCGTATAGTGACTCTGTCGCGCCCATCGGCTGCGCGCTGATATCCACGTATAACATCCACAGGAGCATTTGAATTGGGACAAAAGAGATATCCTGAGACGTTGGGTCAGGCAGCTCAGTATCCATCAAAGAAAACACATTGTCCACGTTGCGGTTCTGGAATAACTCTGGATGAGTTTCAAGCAACGATCGCACACCCTGCAGATGCAGCTGCAAATGCCGCACGTGGTGTCCAAATTGACATTCATACATGACCATCAGGAACATGGTCACAAAGATCATCTCCAACTCGCCGTGCGAAATGTGTCGCCGTGGCGTCTCCAGCGTTTGCCGAAACTCCTTGACCGCCAGTCCGTAGTGATACCGTGCGTGGTCCTCTGCTGTTGGGCGACCTGGTGAACGAGCGTCCAGCCCGTTGCGGTGCATGTCGCTCGCGGAGAGCGCCAGTATCATTCGCATAATCGCCTTGCTCGTGGCCGCTGGCCCCTGGTACAGATAACAGAAGCTGCTCCATTGCCACGCTTTCATGTAGTAGAATACAAGCGACGACGATGGAAAGTATTGAAAGTACTTCTGGTCCTGCTTGGAAAGCACCAAGGAATTGGCACACGCGACCTCCGGCGTCGTCACGGAGGGATAGATGGGAGTCGGATACGAAAAGGGAGAAAAAAACGGCAAAGCGGCCGGCAGTGAAGTTGGCTGTCTAGGCGACGCTGATGCTGCAGAGCGCTCCCACAACAGCGCCAGATTTCCAAAATCCAAGCTGATTTCCTCCTGCTGCGATGGCGGCCGAGGAGCTGGCTGCAGGTCTCGCACCTGGACGGAACGGCCTCGCTTCACCGGCACCCCCCATTCACAATGCAGGCGCAGACTGGAGCATCGCTGACAAACAGGGCGTTCCTCTCCGCATTTCACCTTTCGACGACGGCAGGTACTGCAGCCTATTCCCGTGAGTGTCAGAGCGCATTCATTTCTGCGCGGTCAACAAAGGAGACCTACCATTCTTGGAGCGAGGGGCGTTCCGTCCCGACATATATCGATCGACGGCTAGGCGTGGTCAACCATCCAGCGCGCAGACATGAGTATGACAAGTCTAGAAGGGATTTGGCCCGGGCAAATTCCAGAATGACCGGAAATCAAGCGAGAAAGAGAAAGATGGAGAAGAGCAGATTAAGCTAGCTGTCGGGAAACCATTCGGAGAATGGCGGAGCTTATATAAGCCGATATCTGAACTCTGGCTGGCCGAGGCTATGACTGGGTCCGACCAAACATGCTGTTTTTATGCATTTTGACGACGAGGCTTGGCTTGCATTGAGTTGACAGTCTATGTGAGGCTTTCCGGTGGAGCTGACCGATTCCAGCTTCCGGGATGTGTCCATGACCGTTGTGCTAGATCATGCTCAAATGGACAAGCCAGATATATCAAGAACCGTGGAGTACCTCGATCAATAGCCGTTTTTGGTTTCCGGGGGTATGATGTCTCCGACGGCCGGGTTCAGATCCCCGGACGAACCTGTCATACCATCTGGGGTTAGAGTATGACTTTAGGGCCATCCAAACCGCACGTATCCTCTTATTGTTCACTGTGTTTCAAGTATCTGACCGTAGTATATCCTGCTGGAGAGAATGCCGTCTTGAAGTCCATGAAATCGCAGCCTTCCGAATGGGGATAGGGAGGACCGGAAAACTATGCGGCGAGCGCCGGTCGTTCAGAAACAGCGACACCCATTCTCCAGCACCCCGAAATAGATGTTTTATCCTCCGTGTACAACCTGTGTGCTCACAGGGTAGGCATACTAAAAAATCAACAGGCCAGTCAAACAGTTGATGCTCGACAGCTCCGGAAATGTCTTCTATGCAGAAAGAAGGGCCGTACGAGACTTACCAGTACATTAACAAAAACGCATCCTGTTAAAGCTATACCATAAGCCCTCTCACTCAACGTACAGAGTAGAAGATGCTTTTTGTTTCAGATTCATGATTCGTGAAAACCACGTAATACACACTAGCCACAGTACTGACGTGTGGCTGATGCTCTTCCCGTTTAGGAGAATCTCCATCTTTCGATTCTCTCGACTTTTCTCTTCTTTTCCCATTCTCATCCCCTCCCACTCATTCATATAGCATGATACCTCCTGCGCGATCCTCCATCACTGCCCTCTAATGCGCCCCTGGGGCTGGTCGTTTGCCGCCAATGCAGGATTTAGGCGCTTCCTGTTCGACCAATTGGTGTGAGATTTGACACAGGGGTGTTGGTGCGCTCTAACAGAGCACGGATTGCTGCAAATATCTATATATAGCCATGGCCCCGCCACTCTTTCTCGCTTTTTTTCGGCCTTGTATTGTTTCGACACATGCTGGGAAATCTAGATACGCCAGTTCAGGGAGACCCTGAGTGACTATCTCAGTCCTAAGAATGACGGCTCATTGCTAACGCTTTTATTAGAAAGCTCTTCACACAAGGCACATACGGCCAAAAGGCAAAAAAACCGAGATTAAAACGAAATCGCCATGGCCAGTCAAAGCGATCCGTATTGTATTGCAAAAGGAGATGTTCATTATCCACCGTTGAAAAGGCTCGCCTCGACTTCAACCAAGGAGCTCGTTCAACGCTTGAGATTCACCCAATGTGACTCCAGAGAAAAGGGCGCCATGCTTGCAATGGTGGCCGGCATGGTCAATAAGTTCGCAGAAGCGCAACCGCAATCGTATTGAAGGGAAGCCGCGATGCTGTCGTCGGTCGTGACTGATAATCAGTATCGCCATCTCGTCACGAGTTTTGCAAATACAATCATCCGTGGCACAACTGACGGCACAATACTCGACCCAGAGTTACTGACATGCTTCGCATTTGTTCTCCGCTATGCTCCATGTACGTTATCTGCCGAATCCCACATGCTTGGGTCAGTCCTCAAAAGTCTGCACATGCGCCTGGAAAAATCCAAGCAACAAAGTGAGCCGGAAGTTCAGTATCAGGTGACCAGCATACTGTCAATCGTTTTAGATGCCATGGTCGACGTCACGGTCTCCGGGATTGACAGAGAGACACTTCACGAACCTCTGTCTCAGCAACTTGAGGGCATGACGAAACACCAAAATCCTCGCCTGGCTCAAGCTGCCAACTACGCATACCAGGCTCTACGAGGAGTTCCCTATAATGAGCGCCCTTTTGAAACATTTCAGCGACAGTTGGAATTTGATAAAAATATTAGCGCAAACGGCCGGGGCTGTTTCGAGTATGGATCCAACAAAAGCTCTCGATGCCACATCAAATGCAATGGAATTCCTATCTTTCTTCAAAACCGTGGTGAATGCTCTTCAGGACCTTTATGAATCATCCCATGATCTGCAACAGCTGGTACGAAAGATGGCAGGCCTATCCTCGCAGAAATCCTGGTATTGGGCTCTTCGATACAGTAACTTGATGATCTCATCAGGGGCATTCGAAATGTTGAAAGCTTTTCTCCAGCAGGTTAATTACCATGAGCAGGAACTTCTTTGGTGCGGCGTGTATGCGCAGCTTGAGCAGGCCTGGGACGCCGGCGATGGGGACCAGAAGGAGCGGATCGTTGCTTTCGTCGGCAGCATCATACCTGAAAAGAAGGCACCCGCTCGTGTCCGTGACTGAGTTTCGTTAATTGGCGACACCCTTGGTCAACCAAGCTGGAGGGATGCAACCCATCAGCCTCGCCACAAGTTCCGCTGGTGGAAGAATACTTCGTTAAAATCCGGTATACCGTTCTTCTCGATCGAAAGAATTATACTGGATGACGATCCCAAAGCTCTTCTTGGCGCGGCGTGGCGCAATTGCAGACAAG
Organism: Aspergillus proliferans; assembly: GCA_039880865.1. Taxonomy (NCBI): domain Eukaryota; kingdom Fungi; phylum Ascomycota; class Eurotiomycetes; order Eurotiales; family Aspergillaceae; genus Aspergillus; species Aspergillus proliferans. The sequence continues at coordinate 28,783 of JBDODB010000163.1, forward strand.
CCTTGATCTTCGATGCTGACAGCGCGATCAGCGAATATTACGCCCGAGACGATCGCCTTGCAATCAAACGTATTTCCGGGAAGCATCTCGACACAAATCAATGTTATATCAACCTTTCTTTAGTAGAGCGATCACTGGGAGAGGACGTATCAATTCCAGGCCCAGGACCCTCTTGTTTTACACTCTTCAAGAGCCTGCAGGTTGGGCGAGCCGATAAGGCGAAAAATGTAAACCTGACCAGGCTATTTAACGACCGGGAAAGCTCAGACGGTACAACAATCCGGCCGAGGCGGATCCTAATTCGAGGACGTGCAGGGGTTGGAAAGTCCACCCTTTGCAAGAAAATCGTTCATGATTTTCTCCAGGGCCAATTGTGGGACGGGCTCTTTGACCGTATTCTTTGGATTCCATTGCGGATGCTCAAGGATGACGCGAACGTGGAGGATTTGCTCCGCCAGAAGTATTTAGAATACGCCTTTCCAATTCATGAGCGCAAGCGCCTGACTTCGGCACTCTGCGATACTGCATTTGAGGGGACCGACCAGCGAACTCTCCTGTTACTCGACGGCCTTGACGAGATCTCCGGATCACAAACTCCCCGTGGAAGTCAACTGATTGAAGCACTCGGCAGCTTATTGAATCACAGAAATGCTATCGTCACTTCTCGCCCATATGCAACCGATGGCACGGGTCTCGCACGCTTTGATCTAGAATTGGAAACAATTGGATTCCGTCCGGATCAAGTAGAAACCTACGTAACAAAGACAACGCGGAGTAAATTCACAGCAGATGCGATCAGAGAGTTTATCGGCAGTCACCAGCTTGTTCAAGGGCTGGTGCAGATACCCATTTAGCTTGACGCATTATGCTACACGTGGGATGGTGACTTTACCAAGGGTGGATCCGAGACCATGACTGCCCTCTACGAAGCCATGGAGCAAAAGCTATGGACGAAAGATATCTTGAAACTTGAGATCAAGGACAAAAACGGAACCATCAACGAAAAGCAAGCTTGGGCATTACGGAATCGTTCGCAGCTCGAAGGGCGAATAGGAGACGAGATGAGATACCTCGAGCTCCTTGGATTCACTGGCCTCTACAGCAACACAATTGAATTCGATCAGGATTACCGCGACACTATACTTCAGAGGATCAGCAGCTCTGGGATGATCGATGATCTCTCTTTCATTCACAACGTGGATGACTACACTCTCGACAGACTCTCTTTCTGCGCACTTCGAATGCCTCCCATCACAAGACTGGAGCCTACCACTTCATCCATCTTACTTACCAGGAGTTCTTTGCTGCACGACATTTTACCAGACACTGGATATCTGGCAAGCCTCTCATTCTTTTCGATCCCAAATCCGAAAAGAGAAATGGTACAGTGCGGCTCCAACCCGAAGAGTTCCTCCGAAAGGAAAAGTATAACACGCGCTACGATATCTTCTGGCGGTTTGTCACGGGCCTTCTCTGGCGTGAAGACGATGAACATTTGTCCCAGTTTTTAGAAAAGATCGAGCAAGAGCCACACGACCCGCTGGGACCGGTGCATCTACGGCTCTCCATGCATTGTTTCAGCGAAGTGCCTTCATTGGACAAGGACTCTCATATCGAGCAGTTTAGGATCCAGATGAAGCGACGCTGCAAACAGTGGTCTCTGTTCGAGTTCAAACTTCTCCATCGAATGGAAGTGTGCTGTGAGATGGAGTTTCCTGACGATATCCTGAGTGAAATGCTGCAATCAGAGCCAGACGATTCGAAGGTGGCTATACTGGAAGGTGCATCGCATAAACCACAGCTCTCCTCACGCTTGTTAGAGACAATGGTTTCGCTTATGAATGACGCCACGGCATCGGTCGAAGCCAGAGTACATGTGATTCATGCTTTCGGCGAGCAATCCTACCTGTCAGAGAAGATATTGGAGATTTTGATGCTTCTGATACAGAATACTGATGTATCCAAATATTTCAAAGCATCAGCTATTTATGCTCTGGGCAAGCGATCCATCTTACCTGAAAATGCCTTGAAAGTCATAGTGTCTCAGTTAACAGACGCTAATGTGTCTGTGAGGACTGCTGCTATTTTTGCTTTAGTTGATCACTCACCCATTCCCAAAAGCCTTTTGGAAATTCTGGCATTACACTTGGGAATAAACGATTATTCCATCAAGACATCGGTAATTGGTGCTTTAGGCAGACAGCAACCTCTGCCTGACGGTATTCTGAGAGCACTGGTTTCACAATTGGAAGACGATGATCTGGATATCAAGATCTTTACTTTTTGTGCTCTACAGTGGCAATTCCTGCCGCCGGAAATTATCCTGAATGTTCTGTTACCTTACCTAAAGGATGCCAATCCTGCTATCAGAAGTGCCGCTATGTCTCCTATAAGGTCCCAAATGTCCATACCGGAGAAGGTTTTTGAAACCTTGATCGCCGCACTTAGAGACGCAGATGAGAACACCAAAAACCTTGCGGGAGGTGTCGTACACAGGATAAGCACCCGAACATCACTGCCGACAGAGATCATGCACAGTTTGGTGTCTCTGTCCGGAGATGCCGATGCAACCATCAGAAGGAATGTTGTTACGATCTTAGACGGACAATCTGCGTTACCAGAAAACGCCCTAGAATCCTTGTTGTATCGACTAAGCGATCCAGTTATTAACATCCGAGAAGCTACTGAGGATACCCTCAGCAAACAACCTCTACCAGGGAAGATTTGGGAGCGCTTGGTGTCTCACTCAACGGGTGCCGATGTGTCTCTTAGACGATCTGCTATTTCCATTTTAAGCAGACGAATTCCCTTAGCAGATAACATCCTAGAGGCCCTCGTTGCTCAATTAGAGGACACTGACGGGTCTGCAAGGCAGTATGCTCTAAGCGCCCTCGAAGTACAATCTCCTCTGCCAGACAAGATCCTGAACGCTCTATCACACCAGCTGGTCAAGCATGCCGGTAATCCGTCAGTTAGAGGATACATTATTGGAGTTCTCGGTGCACAGTCCTCTGTGCCAGAAATGGCTCTGGAGATTCTGGCATCTCAATCGTTGAATACAAACATGTCAGCCTCGACGCATGCTTTCTCGGTGCTGGAGAGTCAATCCTTCCTACCGGGGGAGGTTTTGGAAACTCTAGCAACTTATCCGAAAGATGCTGGTACATATTTCGAATTGCATGCTGGGAATCTTCTTTGGAGACACGCAAATTCTTCTACTCTTCCGAAACTGAAAATGGAGACACTGCGACTTGTTTACCGAATGGGACCTAAATATTGGACCCAGGAACCGGCGATGTACTCTGTGCAGGATGAAAAGCTTTTTGTGCAGACGTCGTTTGAACGAGAAGTGGTTCCGGTCTTGGAGAGAAAGGATGAGATTCTTCGGGCGTTTTGGGATGAGGCTGTGGCGATGGGTAATCCTATCACGGAGTGGTACAAGTGGTAGTATTTGTGTTCTAATGTTGTTCTGTATTTCTTGATAGCGAATAGAGTGGCACATACACATCTGGATCATGGCTTCTGCATCTGCACTAGCAACGGACAATGGCTGTCTAAATCAGCAGTCTATTTTATTCATGTTATCGTTCCTTCGCGTCGCCACGAGCGGATATTTACAGCATGCCTATTGACTATTTACAGGGTCAATCATTCCTGGACACTCGCGCACCACTGGTTGTGCGCGGCCTCAAACTTCTCGTTGTCCGTCAGCATATCCCAGCCGGTCAGAGCCAGCGACTTGCCGACAGCAATTGCCTCTTCGTGCGCCTCGTCCTTGCCTGCAGCCTCAGCAAAGGACGAATGATGGAGATAGGCGCCTTTGGAGGCGGGGATGGCGAACATGGTGTGTAGCGTGGGAGTGACATAGCTGACGTTGCCTGTGCTGGTCAGTGTCTGTATTTCGAGGGTGATAAGGAACAGAAACCTACCGATATCAGAAGAAGCCGTCATGACCTTTTCATGGTCCTTGAGGACATTCCGACCATATGCCTGCATATGGGACTGGTACCGTTCGCACAACGTCTCGTTGAGTCGGACATCCTTGTACAGCTCGTCTCTGTTTAAATTAGTTTCCGACAAGAATTGGAAAGGAACATGGGGCACGATGCGTACTCAACGATATTGACTTCACACCCGGTCGCCAGAGAAGCCGCCTCGATACAATTGCGCACCCTAGCCACCAGCTGATTCAATCCCTTCAATGTCGGACTGCGCGCCTGCCAGATCGCCTTGGTATAATGCGGGATGATATTTGCGACCTTGGGGGTGTCCAGGAATGCGCAATGGATCCGCTCATCGGGCTTGATTTGTTGGCGCAGAACCGAGACGTTGTTGTACGAGGCTACCAGGGCATCAAGGGCATTCACTCCGTCCCATGGATTCCCGCCGGCGTGCGCGCTTACGCCGGTGAATTCGCAGAAGAGCTTCTTCCGGGCGTTCATATATGTACCCGCGATACCGTCCGAAACTACACCGGGGAAGAGCTCGTGGACACATGCGTGACTACGTCGGTTAGTTTAAAGTCTAGCGGGCGAGGTGACGAAGACATACCCCATCAAGGAAATGTCGACATCTTTGTAGGCACCAGCTTCAATCAATTGAGCCTTGCCACCTCCATTCTCTTCTGCCGGTGTTCCCAACAGCTGTGTTCTACCCGGGATACCGAATTTCTTTATCGCGAACGACAAGGCGAGAAATGCAGTGATACTGCTCGTGGCGATGAGGTTGTGACCGCAGGCATGTCCAATACCAGGAAGCGCATCGTATTCAGCGTTGAAGTTGACCAAACGACCGCCGGAACCAGTGGTGGCCTCGAACGCTGTCTCTAAGCCGTATGCATGGCCAGTAACAGTGAAGCCTTGCTTCTCGAGGAAATCGCAAATGGTATCGTGCGCTTTGTACTCGTGATACGCGAGTTCCGGGTTAGACCAGATCTAGATGAGAGATACCGGTTTAGTCCATGATGTCAGACTCGCGACCACAATAAATGTACCTGTCTATTGAGCTCGCGCAGCGACGAGTTCAGCGACTCGACTGCCGCGTCGACTGCCGGTTTCACGTCAGTGAGATGCGTTCCGTTTAAGATGGCCATTCTGATCGGGAAATGCAATGGATTGTCAGCGAAAAGCCAAGCGCCGAGCCATATGGTCTGGGGAACATGCTCTCTTTATGATACTATTTTCTGGCATAACATTACAAACGAAAACCATGTCTTTGTGTGAAAATGCCTCTCCCCCGGGGCAGCCGACAGACCTCGTATCTCTCCGCGTTTTCCATTGCGGGGTTCCGTTGGGTTATCTCAATGTCACATCCTATATCGGGCAAACCGGAGGAATCCATTACTCATGTGTCTTTGACTCGTCGGCAGATAGGGAATGGACAGCGCCTATCTTGCCGATGGTTACTGTTTGCAGCGAGAGGCGTGCTTTTATCTCCGCATTCGAGATCTGGGGTGCGCATTCTTTATTTTGCTATGGGGCACGAAAAAGCAATGTCCTAATCATCCTTGGTTCCCAGCCGATTGGATGGAATCACGAGAATACACAGCTGAAGCGCATTCCCCGCGAGAAATCGCCAAAGGATCCAATGTCCCATTGGTATATCTGCCGACGGCCCAGACCGACGGGCGTTTCTGGCCCAAAGGAAACCCAAAAGTCTATCGGCATATGGTCTTTGCGTGTTGATAAGCCGCGCAGCGATGATCAACAGCGGTAAGTTGTGGTATGGGGATTTGGTTCCGCTGTTGAGGAACATCACTCAACAACACACTGGCAAGTGCATTCCGTCTTTCCCAAAGAGGCCCGAGACACGGCAGAGGCTGAGCTGATCGGCTCTGACTATCTGCATTATGCGGTGATAATTTGATATTTGGTTCAATGTAGAAGTACAAGTATGTCATTATTTCTCCGCGCCAGCCAAAGAAGTGACATATAAGACCTTTTGCCGGAAGGTTCTGTAGCGACCGATTCATTATTCTACCATATACCCAATCATGGAAAAGCGAACATCAAACGAACCTGCGGCTTCCACGAAAGAGGACCTGTACGATGTCAAGGGCGAGGGACTCCCCGCGGCCGCTCAAGATGTGGTATTGGGAGAAATGCTCGAGGTCGACGCGACCCCGGAACAGGAGCGGAAAGTGCGATTGAAGTTGGATTTGGTATTGCTGCCGATGATGGGTGCTTGTTACATGATGCAGTACATGGACAAATACGTGTTGAGTCAGGCGACGCTATTCAACCTGCGACAGGACCTTGTATGTTTTCTTGCCTGCGATCGAGGATGATGCGATGCTCATACTGGTTAGAACCTTGTCGGCGACCAATTCAACTGGACATCGGCGATTTTCTATTTTGGATATCTGGTCTGGAGTTGGCCGAGCTCATACCTCATGGTCCGGCTGCCCATCGGAAAGTACCTCAGTGTTTGTGTGTTTCTTTGGGGAGGGTTTCTCTTGTGCCATGCGGCAGCAAAGAACTTTGCAGGCCTAATGGCAGCCAGATTCTTTTTGGTATGTTTATGTTGTATTGCATGCAACTATCTCGGTATATCGTTGCTGACACTATCAGGGAGTTGGAGAAGCATCGATTGCCCCAGGTTTCTCTCTCGTCGTTGGTATGTTCTACACGCGAGAAGAACAGCCAGCACGGTACGCACCCTTTCAACTCACTTGATCGGATCCAAATAGCTGACCATCCCAGACAAGCCGCCTGGTATCTCGGAAACTGCGTCGCCAACCTCATCAGCGGTGTGGTCGTCTATGGCATTGGAAACATCACAATCCACACGATCGCTCAATGGCAACTGATCTTCCTCGTTCTGGGTGCCGTGACCACGAGCCTGGCGTTCTGGTTGGTCGCATTGCTGCCCGATAGCCCCAAGAATGCCATCTTTCTCAAAGAGAAGGAACGCGCCATTGCGCTGCAGCGGACACTGAAGAACAAGACGGGTATCATGGACGTTGGCACGTTTAAGTGGAATCAAGTGTGGATGGCCTTTAAAGATCCGCAGACGTGGTTCTTGGTTTTGTATAACTTTTGCGTCAACCTTTGCAATGGCGGTATCACCTCGGTATGTCCTGCCATTTAATAAAAGGCGTACGCAACTTACTGACGGGTCAGTTCTCATCAATTCTCATCAACGGCTTCGGATACGGTCGACTAAGGTCCCTCCTGCTGCAAATGCCTATGGGAGCCGCCCAGATCGTTTTTCTAGTGATCACCTCCGGCGTGGCCACCTATATCAAGTCGACCCGAATCGCTATGATGATGTTTACTACATCACTATCGATGATGGGGATGATCCTGATCTGGAAATTGGACGCGGACAACAAGGGTGGTCGGCTCACGGGCTTGACCTTTGGCGGCGTGTTCGCCGTTAACATCCCGCTGTCGCTGAGTTTGGTCAGTTCCAATGTTGCCGGGTTCACGAAGCGGAGTGTCATCAGTGCTTTGATCTTCGTCGCATACTGCGTTGGGAATATCGTTGGGCCTCAGTTTTATCTTGCGTCGGAGGAGCCAGATTATCCGGTATGCCCCCCGAATCGTTCATTCCGATTTTCAAAACTAATAAAGAGATAGACCGGAATCAAAGCAGCCATGTGCGGTCTTATCCTGGGCATCTTCTTCTTATTCTGCCTGATGGTGTACTACATCTGGGAGAACCGCCGCCGCGACGCACTATACGGACCCCCTTCGTTAATGACGGAGAACGAAGAATTGCAGCAAGACCTGTCCAACAAGACAGACGGGGAGATGGAAAGTTTCCGCTATGTAATTTAATCACGATCGAGCCATGGAAAGCGCTCAGCACTTAATGATGTCATGAATCAATGCAATACCCTTGCGGGATGTTCTCTTCCCGGCTCACCTCAGTAGGATATCTGCATTAGACATTTCCTTGCTTCACAATGGTCTGCATATCTGCGAGCTTTTACGTCAGATCGATCTTCAACATACTCTTTGCATGGCCATCGATCTTGGTAACGGCAAGGGAGGAGTTTATGTAGACGACTGGCTCAGCGCTGCTGAACCGGAGATGCACGAGATGCTCGACGTAATATTTTCTATAAATTACCAGAGCTTCCGCGGCTGCTTCAGTGTTATAGCCGCATCTGAGACATCGATCAAAGCGTTGATATGGTTATTCGGGCGTCCGAGACGGTGTCGGATTGGTGACCGGTGACTGTGGTGTACACCTTGGGGATGCTTACCAGGAACGAATGCTTGCAATGAGACTGCACTGAGATATTAAGCTAGAAAGCATACTGAAAGATGTCTAATGTCGATGATAATGGTTGCATCGACTATTTAATAGCAATGTTTTGAAAAAAGCTATATTACAGAGGATAGACTTGACAGGATAGCTATATTACAACTTATGCACATTTAGCAAGAAACGCCAGAAGGAACGTTCTCACAGTCATCACTAGACTCGCCACCAGTAATGTCAACGCCCTTCCAGGTCCAGTCATCGCAGCTACCATCACCGCAGAGGATGAAGACCGGGTTAGCATCGTCCTCAACGGAACCGGTGATACCATCGAAAGTAACCCCAGAGACCTTGATGTCGCTGCTGGGGGAGCCGGTCGCGCCACTGTTCTTGTAGTCCTGCTCGACGACAATACCGTAGTCGGAGATACCGGAGAGCTTGATGTCGGAGTAGGTGATGTCGCTGACGGAGCCGGTCTCGTCGACCATGGTCTTGATGCGCAGACCGTTAGCCGAGTTGCTGATGGTCGAGTCGGTGATGGTGACGTTCTGGACGGTGTTGTCGTCGCGGCCACCAACGGAGCCGATGGAGAGACCATGGCCACCAGAGCACGAACCGCCTGAGAACTCGATGTTCTTGCCCGAGTTGATGGCGATACAGTCGTCCTGGTTCTTGACGGTGGCGCCGCGGATGTAGACACCGTTAGACTCGCTGATGTCGAAAGCGTCGGTGTTGTGGCCGCCGTTGTCGTCGCCGTCCGAGTTGTCGATGGTCAGGTTCTCGAGGATAGTGTTGTCGGCCTGGACACTGATGGCCTGCACGGGGGTGTTCTTGATGTGCAAGCCGGAGATGGTCGAGTCCTCGATGGAGTGGACATACATGAACTTGGGCTTGGTCTTGCCACCGTTGGTACCCTTGCTGTCCCACCAGCGCGAGCCCTCGCCGTCAATCACAGCATCCTCGGCAGCGGTGATGGTGAGGCCGGAACCACCGAGACGGATGAGAGGACCCTTCCACTCCTTGTAGCCAAAGGTGGTGGTACCCTCGAAGGTGATCTTGGACTTGTCGGCGGCGTCAGAAAGATCCAGGGTCTCACCGGCGGGGACCTCGATATCCTTCAGCACGACGTCGGAGCACTTCGAGATACTCTCAGAGGCCGCCGCGGCGTCGGTGAAGGTGCAGGTGCTTGCGCGCTTGGTGAAGTCCGAAGCACGAGAGGGGGCCGGGGCAGCAGAGACAACGGAGCCCAGCGCAGCTAGTCCGAGAAGTTGGAAGGAGTGCATATTAACGAAGGAAATCGGTTCTGGTCAACAGAACGGAATAGATTAGAGAATAGAAGTGAGTAAAGAAAGAAAGTAGTAAAGAGAGAATGAACTTGTTGGATGAAAGACTTGTTGAAGGTCAGGGACAGAGGTTTTTATATGCAAAAGCTAAGCTTTTTACCTGGCCTTATACCAGCCCTATCTGTGTCAAGGTGAAACTGTCGGAATAACTTCAGTGGCAGCCCCGAGTCTGCCCTGAGCCCACTCCGATCAATCTGTGACAGCCGGTGGGGACGCCGAAGCTTGACTAGCCATGGATCCGACCTGTGCACAAACACAGTAATCCCATTGAATAGAAACCTCCGAGACTCGATACTAAAAAAAATCCGAGCCATCCGTGCAATTGTTATTGTCGGAACCACCCGATGCGACTATCTAATCTCACTGAAACCGCTATAAATAGTATGGTGGGCTACCCTGATTGCCCTCTTTTCTAGAGAATTAGATGATACACTGCTGCCTGTAGTGTTGCATGTAGAAATAATGGCCTGATCCAGATCAATATCGTGTAATTGCATTCATTTGTGGTTGTTGAGTATATACAACACCCTGTGTACGGAGCGCAACATTACCGAAATCGCCACCCCTGCCAGTGCAAAAGAGCCGTCGGAATAAAACTAACACCGGTAATCAGGGCGACCATGACTCCTGCACTAGCTGCGATGCCGACTTCTTCGAACATAGCTGGAAACCTGCGTCGTGTTAGTCATGTCGATACAGAGACAACCGGGGTGACATACCAGAACGGCCCGATAAACCCCCATTCCGAACGGACAAAGTTGATGAATACACCAACACTCCCAGCATCCTCAGGATAAATGTCCACAGCATACGTGGTAAGAACAGTGGTTACAACCTGATTGCCAAAAGCCGCAATACCCGTGCCGACAATCGGCACCACGGTCCATTTCCCAGCCTGGGCCTGCTCAGTGCACACCAGGAAGATAATCATACCCGCCATACTCAGCAAGAAGCCGATATAGCTCAGCCAGAGCCGAAACTCGGGGGCTGGAAGGTGGCCTATGCGACGGGCGCGCCAGCTCATCCAGAGATCCGACATGATGCCGCCCAGCTGCTCGCCTAGCAGTGTCCCGATGATGAGCCCGAGAAATTGCAGGCCTAGTTGCTCTGCGTTGAGCTCGAACTTCTGCTGCAGTAGCTGGGGTATTTCGATGGAGTTCAGTACGCTGGCGAAGAGGAAGACCATTCCGTATGCGACCGCGGCGAGCATAACGGGGACTTTGCGGAAGAGGGAAAGAGGATGGATGAATTCGTTCAACGTAAAGGGCCGGGGGTCAATTCGTCCAATGCGCAGGTACTGTCGTTGGAGGACTGATCCTGTTTTGTTCGACTGGACGTAACGGGTCTCTGGTCCGAAGAATATGTATAGGATGAGCTGACATCCATTCGTCTTTCCTGGTTAGTATAGCTCGGATAATTTCAATGCAAATCGGCACTCACAATAGCCAATATCCAATAGATCCATACGTATCCCACGCGATTCGCCACGAATCCAAAGATGAGCGGCCCAATGGGTATCCCCAAGGTCACCATCACAGTCCAAATACCCATGTACCGCGCCCGTTCATGCTGGAAATACGTTTCCATAACCACCGCACTCCCAATGGCCATGGCTGGCGAGATGAAACACGCCACCAAGGCCCGACAAGCCGCCATTGAGGCGTAATCCGGACTCTTCGCACATCCCACATTGCACACACAGCTCAGTATCAGCGACAACAGGAAGATTGGTCTCCGTCCGAAACGGTGCGACAATGGCTTCCACAACAACGGCGCACCGCCCAGGATCGCAATCTGCAACGAGACGAGATAACTTGCGCGTTGTAGCGAGACACCCAGTGCTTCCGAGATCTCCTCAAACGCGGGGATGATTCCGGCCGCGGAAAAGGTGCCCATGAAGGCATGGAAGGCGACGAGAGCCAGATTGGTGCCCTTTTTCCATGACGGCCAGTTGTACGGATCTTCCGGGTCGATACTAGGAATAGGATCGAGGTTCAGGGTGCCATGACGATCGATGAGGAAGGCTTGATGCTCTGGTGAGAGACTTGGTGTCAGGGTTTTGGCTGCTGCTTCTTCAAGGTAGTCCGGGTGCCCTTTTGGCACACCGGCTTGGGATACTTCAATTGACATTCTGCTGGCTCTGGCACACACATCCCCGAAGACATCTCGACGTGCTTAAGAATGACCGCGTAGAGACTGGTTCCGCACACTGAAACGATTCGATTGACAAAGACGGAATGATAGACCTTTCCTGACAGATATGGCCAAGCCTTCGGGATGCGGAGAAAATGCGGGGAGAATGCATTTGACAGGTCCATCAAATTAAGCCAAGGGCAATGATAGTCGTGTCCCGGCATTGTTCAGTCTTGTTCGTAGCCGATCCGAGGTTCAGTGCGGAAAGTCCGATAATCCAGCTGCCGGTGATGTCAGATTAGATTCATTCTAGACCGATGTTAGATCCCGGGGTAGATAGACTTTAATTGCTTAGATGGTATACAAAAATGTAATACATTGTTGAGGCAGAGGTTGGAGAATTGTGTTCACGAAGGACCTCTGAATATACTTGGACATGATCTTATAATATCGTAGGTTCAGGTATGAATATACCTTTTGCAATGGATTATATATGTATCTTCGCGGAGTATCCGTTTGGCACAATCTTCACAACATTTACAACGACGAACAATGCTCAATTATTTCTATGCAATGGTGCCAATTGTATATCCTGAACATTGAACCTGTCCTCTAAAGCTCTGATTCATAATCTACCGGGCCGGTCACCTACAATGCCTGGTTTAGACACGATGAATGGCATCATTTCTGATGATTAATTACTCTTCACCGTCTAACTTATTTCGGATTAGGCGAATTTTGATTATGACAGAAGAGTCATAATTGGGAAGCATCCATCGCCCGGTACGTACATTCAAAGTCAACAATGACCGCACCCCCTCCAGTAGCCAACGCCCTCCAAGTCATCGGCAACACGCCCGTCGTGCATCTCCGCCGTCTCGTCCCCGAATACCACGCCGATGTCTACCTAAAACTCGAATCCGTCAACCCCACTGGCTCCTACAAAGACCGGATGGCCAAGTCCATGATCGAGGAAGCCGAGCGCCGCGGCGATCTGAAACCCGGAATGACCGTCGTCGAAGCAACCGGTGGCAGCACTGGTTCTTCGCTTGCGTATATCTGCGCGGTTAAGGGGTATCGGTTCCGGGTTGTGTCGTCGAATGCGTTTGCGCCGGAGAAGTTAAGGACTATGAGTGCGTTCGGGGCGGAGGTTGAGTTGATTCATAGTCCCACGGGGACTATCACGGGTGACTTGGTCCCGTCGATGGCGAGACGGGCACGGGATATCGCCGAAAGCGGGAACTGTTACTGGACGAATCAGTTTACTAACCGGGACTCCTTCGTTGGGTACGAGGACATCGGCCAAGAACTCGTGCAACAGTTTCCAGACGGAATCGATGCCTTCTGCGGTGCTGTTGGCACCGGCGGGATGGCGATGGGGGTTTCTCGCGTTTTGAAATCCCAGAGACCCGAGACACAAACGGTTGTGCTCGAGCCGGCCTCTTCGCCGGTACTTACGGAAGGCCGTGCCGGGTCGCATGGGGTGGAGGGTATTGGACTTGGGTCTGTCCCGCCACATCTGGAGAAGAGTCTCTACGATGAAGCTCGGGCGATTTCTGAAGACGAGGGTCGTCAGATGTGTCGCCGTCTGGCTCGTGAGGAGGGTCTTCTGGTCGGTACCTCGACAGGTCTTAATGTCGCCGCTGCATTGGCCCTGGCTAAAGAGCTGGGACCCGGGAAGACTGTTGTTACGGTGGCGGTTGACACAGGGCTCAAGTATTTGAACGGGAATCTTTTTTCGGTATAGAATGTACATATCTAGATAGACTAATCCAAGAAGATCTTGCCTTGAGCCACCAAAGCCGCTGGACCAGCGAGCTGCATGCTCTCCACCTTGTCTCGTGACTCGTTCAACCCAATGTTGACAATGATCTGACTATCGCGTCCAATTTCCGATCCTTGGTCGATATTGAAGCGATGCTTGCGACTTTGCTGTCCAGATTGCAAAGCGAGATACGCACCCAAGGCACACGATCCACTTCCACACGCCGGATCCTCCAGGTCGATGGCAATCATGCGCACACGTAGGTCCCACACGGTCGTCTCTTCCTCGACGCGAGACTGCAGAGTTCGATAGTATATGACTCCGACAAACGAAGGACTCCAGTCATCGTCCAGGTCAATAGTTGGGCTTGGCCCCGGAGCCAAGTTGGCAAATGCATCAGGCTGCTTTGTAAAATCGGCCAGAACATAGGTGACTCCCTTGACCATAGATACCGTGGGGAATGTGCTGTCGAGACCGGCAACATCGGCCAGACCCTTCTGCGTCATTACAAGAACAGAAAGGGGAGCCTGCTTCTCATGAACATGTACATTATGCGGAACCCCCGCCAAGACAACCTTCTCAGCCGGATCATACTTAATCGCAACTGGCCCCGCCTTGGTGTCCAACGTCATACTCTGACTGGGGCTGTATGAACCCAACAGGCCCTGGAACAAAACATGTCCCGAACCAATGACCGGATGACCGGCGAATTCCATCTCATTCACGGGCGAGAAGATCTCGGCGCGCGGGTTTCGACCCGGCCCGCCATGAGTAAGGAAGACACTTTCGGAGAAGTTGAACTCGCGGGCGATTTGTTGCTTGCGCTGGTGGGTTAGGGATTTGTCGGTAATGTCTACCACGGCGAGTTGGTTTCCCTTGAGACTGTAATTGTTAGATAAAGTGGGCATTGCGGGGTGGGATGCATACCGTTCCGATGTGAAGACATCGATGGTGACTGTCCGGTTAGCGAGTGATAGCTAGTATTGTGCTGTGGGCTCACCGTATGATGCCTGTTCTCCTGCCATTTTGTTCGGTATGTGTTTCTGTGTAAATCTACAGCGATGGAAGCGTCTTATAAGTCGAGAGAATTGACTCACGATCATCCTGATCTGGATATATCGGATATCGTCGGAGATAGCGGATTTGGCACTAGACATGCGCTAACCCAGCTCAAGGGCTGTAAGTACCGCGGACACGACCATTTGACGAATGAAAAATGGCAAATGACACTCTACGGGCCCACCGATGTGGTTGACCGGGGAATTGTGCGTAGGGAATGTGAGTCAATTGTTCATGATACCTCATCTCTCACCAAGCTCAATGTTAACCCTGGCTTGGAAGCATATCAGGATGACCTCCCGTGGCTGCTGCAGTTAGAGGATTAGAATCATCTGGGCCGACGCCAAGGTCGACAAGGTACTGGACGATTTCTAACTGGTTGTTGATCGCTGCGTCGTACGACATTGCGCTTGCCGCGGTATATCTCCAATTATGGTACTCAGGATTGTAGTGAAGATGCCTGACCCATAGGCCGTCCACAAGGGCCTTAACAACAGCAAGATCGCCTTGCCCTGCTGCCGCGGATAATGTGTCTTTGGCGATATTCATGGAAGGTGGAAATTTCCCGCGTCCAATCATGAACTGCATGACGGACAGATGCCCATTCTTTGCCGTGTCTAGCAGTAAATCACGAGGTAAGTCGATTTTTTGCTCTAGAAGAAGCTGTAAGACTGCAACGTGCCCATTCCCCATAGCGATAGTCATGACTTTCAAACGCTGCTCATTAGATATCGCGGTAACAGCTCCTATATCCAGCCTCTTGCGAGCAACGATCTCAGAGCCATGCTCTGCTGCCCACCTCAATAACAAGCTGTCAAAGTGACTCCGATTGTACTCATAAACATAGTTGTTCAGCAATAGGTAGAGGCGGCGGCTGACCTGAGAGAGTGCACTGATATCCCACTCGTATTCTAGGAATTCCGCGATAAGAAAAAAAAAAAAAAAAAAAAAAAAAAAAAAAAAAAAAATCTCGTTATGGAGAGCTAAGAGATCCATGGTAGGATGTCGTATTCCTTCGATGTTCGATGGCACAGGTTGACGCTGATATGTTGTGTCAAGGAAAATAGAATTCGCTGCTGAAAAGAGGAGATTGAGAAATCCATTTAAGAATCAAAACAAATTGACTCATTCATACAAAACGAGACACTCGGCTGTGCTACGTGGCGGCAACAGAGATAATCTTCCTCCGGAGACAAGGTATATCAAGGAAATCTAGCAAGCAAGCAACTGCTCACCACAACCTTCGTGTCAAGAGTGAGCCGTACAAGGATCATCCTTGCAAGCGAAAGAGGACATACCGGCAGCTCTCTGGAGCAACGGAAATATGGCTTTAAGCCTATGCATTTAACCGGTGTGGTCTAAGTCTATATGGTCATTTCTAGTTCTTTTGGAACATGCACTATACACAAAATCAAATGCTATGTACAACAACACCAGCGCTAGTTTGCCAACATATCAATCTTAACTCGGAAGCGCTCCAACATCCGCACCTTATCCCAGTCCTCACGCTCAACTGCCGTAGCTAGACATCTAGATATCTCCTGGTGCAGTTCATCCCGCGGTACAGAATGGGCATTGATTGACTGCAGCATGAGTCTGAAATCCGCAGCCCCAAGCTTGTCTACCGCATGAAGCAAAGACGTCTTACCATCATTTCCAGCGATCAGCGGATCTGCGCCCTGTTCCAAGAAATACCTCACATGATGAGGGACAGGTTCTTGGACGGTATGCAATAAGGCTGTGTATCCATTACGATCTTTCTTGTTGAGATTCATACCGTGCTTCAGGAGTATATCAAGCGTTTCAGTCGAACAGGGTTCGAAGAAATAGTCAAGTAGATGATGGTGAGTTTCAGGCATATTGAAACCTTGATCCAAGAGAAAGTCGTGTGACCCTGTCAGACCATCGCGAATCGCAGCCATCACAGCAGCCTGTCTTTCACTGTGGGTAGATGGGAATTTCAAAAGGCCCCGGAGAAGGAGGCATCGAAGCATGGCTGGCCCGCCTTCTATTGCCCATCGTAAAAGATCGTTCTCATTCGGCTCTTCGATTTTCACACCATTGTCAAGCAACAGCTCAACCGACGCTATCTTCCCACGACGGATCACTAGTGACATTACAGTGACCGGCTCATCATCCTCATACATTATGTCCGTGAGGTCAACGTCTCGATTGACAAGTAACCGGAATATATCTTCGTGCTCAACAGCTCCATACAGTAATGGTAGATCCAGGCAATAATCGTCATTGAGGTCAGCACCATGGTCAAGCAATAGCTTGACGATATGCTCGTGCCCTTCCCGAGCGGCGTGATATAGCGGATTTTCTCGTCGTGGGTTGACGCGTCTTTCATTCAACAGTTGAGCAACGATTTCCGTGTGTCCATTTTTTGCTGCGGCTTCAAGCGGCCCGCGAAGGCCGGGCGTGTCAAATGGATATTTAAACAAATATTTTTCGTTCAGTGTACTGTAGCTCAGAAGTTGTCGAACATGATATTCAAAGCCACAGGCAGCCGCCAGACAAAGAACAAAGGCTCTACTGTCGCTGGTTTCTAGGGTATTCGTGTCAAGCCCTGAATGTTCGAATAAAAGCCTTGCAATCCCCACATGACCGTTATCAAGGGCTATGTAGATTGGATTCTCGCGTGAGCGTTCTCGCGCTTCCGCCATGTCCACTCCATATTCAAGCAAGTACCCAACAATCTCCAAGTGGCCAGCTTTAGCAGCAATGGTAAGTGCAGTAGGTTCGTGATCGTAAGGACCGGCCTTATTCGGGTTGGCCCCAAGCCGGAGGAGTTCTCGAACTGAATCCAAGCGGCCTCTTCGTGCTTCCAATCTCAATTCCTCACACCACGTGAACGATATATCACTTGGCAACAAGAAGTCTCCCAATTCCTCTGTGAATATTTTCGTCACGTTCAAATTATGACCCTGCCTCGCCATAGCGAAATCGGCATAGGGTTGTGTTGGAGAGCTGAACATTGCTGGCACGCGAAGGAGCTTTACAACAGCCTCATGACCATGAACTGCCGCAAGAAGCATCAAGTGGTAGGAATGATCCGCTGAAACTAGTTCCCTCTCCACGACTAGCCGGACAACCGCCGTCTGCCCGTTCAATGCAGCAGTCTCAATCGGATCATAGTCATTTTTTGGGCCAGGCGTCCTTGCAGGAGCACCTGCGTCCAGCATTCTTGCCACAACAACCTCAGAGTCATGTTCGACCGCCCATTTCAGTAGTGAGCTGCCGAAATAGCGGTCATTATGTTGATAGGCATAGCCATTCAGCAAGGAATATAGATAACGATTTGCCTGGGAGAGGGCGCTAATATTCCAAGAATATTCCGAGAAATTAGCGATGAGAAATAGGATCTCATTTGGGAGGCTCAGGAGACTCATTATGGCGGCGTCCACTACAAGCCAGCTATCCGGTAATCGGTCAATGCTCTCTGTCTTAAAGCGCAATACCGGAGAGCAGACGGTCCCTGTGAGAGATGAATTGAAAATATGCAAGAAGAAAAAGGAGAAAACTAACATTGGTGTGGCGGGTGTGGCTGACTCATGTAATATGTGGCTAAGGCTATCGCCGCCTATACTTCTTTCGCTAAATCTACATCCTCTCCCCTCTCCCCCATGTTCGGAATAGCGCGAAATGTCCAAGTTATGCGATTTTAGTGTTGATTCTGTTAAAAAAGCGGTTTAATAGCCGAAATTTTCTGCCGTTTAAAATCATGATAGTTTTAAGCCAGTTAAGCACTCTCACAAATCAACAAAAGCCCTTGAATGGCGGCATAGTAAGTTGGTATATTGGCGCCTTTTCGTAGCTTCGCTGACTTGCCTAATTCGGAGGGGTGTCGATTTAGCATCTCCCTTCCTTTTCTCTGTCCATATATGCATTTTGAACTCTCGTTTCCGCTGGCATGGTCCGGGATCTGCTAGTTACTATTTAACGGAAGGCCTCGACTGTCAGGCCGAATAGGTTGGACAGCTATGCTATTGCAATCCACATCGATAACGAATGAACCGAGTCGCAAAGAATATCTCAGTATAGAAGATACCATGTATCCGCTGACTGGAACGCCAGGTGCTCTCCGATGTACGTACTATAAGTGTATGTACCTAGTTCACCGGATGAGGATCCTGTCAACATCACGGGCACTATATACAAGAAAGTATTCCTTCAATTTTGATCCAACCCTGCCAATCAAACACAGATCAGCCCTCCAGTCTATTCACCTTGAGTCGAAAACGCTCCAACCTCTTCACAACCTCCCACTGTTTAAACTCGACAGCCGCATCCAGACATCTCTCTATCCTATAGCGCAACTGATACGGCGGCATAGAGGAAATGTCAATTGATCGCATCAGGAGCTCAAACCCCTCCATCCACCGCACCGAGAGAGATAATGGCGTTTCCCCGCCTTTGTTCAGAGTAAGCGGATCCGCGCCTTTACTCAGGAGATATTCCACGGTTTTGATGTGGCGAAAGTGGATACTATACCAGAGAGCCGAGTATCCAGGGATGTCGGTGGCATTTATATTCGCACCGCAGTTTAATAGTGTGTTGAATATCGCGTCTGCCTGAGAACGCCGGGAACCGTAGCCCATTGTCTGCGCATAGCCAGCAAGCTTTTCAAGTGTTTTCGGGACCTCATCAATAGGCATGTTGAAACCTTGGTCCATGAGGTAGTTGAAGGAGGAGGCCCGCTTTCTGTCTAAGGCATATATGACGGCTTTCTTTCTCTCATTTGAATCACTAGGGAGATTCAGAAAGCCCTTTCCAAGAAGGAATTTCATCATATCTGCCCCTCCTTCTATCGCGTAGTGCAGAAGACTGGTCCTCTCCTGTTGATGGTACAAAGGGCCAGGAATTTCAATTGGCACATCACGATCCAACAATGTCTGGACCAAGGCCACTTTCCCGGACATAATCACCTGTAGCACCACAGTGCTACAGGTGTAGCGAGAGTAAATTGGGCTCATGGGGTCAGCTCCTCGCTCAAGTAGCAGTTTGAAGATAGGTTCGTGCTCGATGGCTAGAACTAGCGGCAAGGAGACAGTAGCACTGATACGTTCAATGTAATTTGGGTCAGCACCGCGATCGAGCAGCAACTTGACTATATTCTCACGTCCTTCGAGGATGGCTAAGCGGAGTGGGTCTCGGGATGGGATCATGTCTCGAGGGTTACAAGAAGCGCCCTTGTCTAACAGGAGAGTGGCAATTTTCTCGTTGTCCGTCTTTGCGGCCACTTCAAGCGGTCCACAGCGTAGGCAACATTGATCATAACGAAGGACTACAAAGTCACTGTCATCAGGCAAGCCGTATTGCAGAAGCTCTTGCACATGTTGTTCAAACTCGCATGCAATAGCGGCATACAGCAAATATGCATGTTCCTTTTTACTGTTCATTGCAAACCTTTTATAATCGATGTTTTCCAAAATGAGCCTCGCGTCACGCTCGTTGGTGGCGGCTTTAGAGAAAATACTGGATCTCTGTTCAACAGGTAACTGAGCCACATCTGCGCCATGGGTAAGCAAGTACCGGAGCATGTCAAAATGACCATAGGTGACGGCGGCAAGTAATGGGGTATCCCGTGTACGAGAAACTGCATTCGGGTTGGCTCCGAGTCGGAGCAGGCACTGAACCATTTCTAATTCATCCGCGCCCGCTGCGCTGCACAATGCCCTGGCCAGTGCGACTGCCAATGAAGGGAGGGGAAGCTGGTCAGGAGGATGTTCCATTTCCCATAATCTCATGAGTACTTCGACGACAGCAATATAGCCGTCCCCCGCTGCATCAGCCAACAGAAATTCGAAGTTCCAAGAAGCCGGGAGTTTTCGATGTTCAATAATCAACCGGACGATAGATGCATGGCCCTCGTGCACCGCTTCCGTCAGTGCGTCATAGTCCGGGTCGAGGAAGTCCGTTCTAGGTAGAGGTATGTTTCTTTCCAGGAACAGCTCTAGTATCGAGGCATGTCCATTCATCACAGCAAGCGACATGGCCGTATGCTCTCCATCATGACATCGCAAAGGGTAGGCCCCGTTATCCAGCATTTTGCGTGCAATTGACACGACTCCATTCTTCGCTGCCCATACCAATAATGAGCTATCGTGATGGCGTTGGTCATGTTGATAGGCAAGGCCATCTAGCAATAAATGGAGATGGCGGCTAGCCTGGGAGAAACAACTAATCTCCCAAGGATAATCAGAATATTTGGCAATGAGAAGCAAGATTTCGTTAGGGAGGTCTAAGAGATGCATGGCGAGAGGTGTTTGTTCGCGAAGTCTCGTGTTTTTCAGGCAGAATAAAAAAGCGCGGGGATCAACAAGTCATGTGACGTTCCTTCGAAAAAAAAAAAAGGCTGTGATTGTGAAGGCAGAATAGTTAATTCAATTTGTAATTCAAATCATCCAGTTTGAGTGCTTTACGAGGGGAAACGAAGCTGAATCCGTGAGTGTTCTTCGGCGTGCATACAGTGGCCGGAGTATAAATAAGTGCGCTCTCTATAGGATCAAAATTGCATGTACAAAATCGTCATTAACTCGCCAACAGGTTATTCGTAGCCTGGAAGCGCTCGAGCAGTTTCACATTATCCCACTTCTGATTTTCCTCCGCAACGGATAGAGATCTAGCAATCTTCTGGCGCAATTCATCGCGCGGCACAGAACGGACATCAATTGACTGCAACACAGGTTTCAAGTCTTGCACCGATAGCGTGCGTGTTGCGGTAGCCAGCAGGATCTCGTCACAGTCCACGAGTAGCGGATCTGCGCCTCTGCTCACAAGAAATTTGGCATCTCTGACTGGTTCTTGAAGCCAGTACCCGAAGACTGTGGATCCGTCAAGAGAGCGGCTGTTTATATCCACGCCATGTTTCAACAACACATCGATCGTTTCAAGGGAATTGTTTTCGTCGCTTGGTGCCAGGTTTAGTGCGTCCCGAGCCACGCCAAGGGGTAAAGTGAAACCCGCGACCAAGAGGAAGTCAAGAGATCCTGGAAGATAATGATCGAGCGTATATTTGACGGCACTTTGTCTGTCATGTTCGTCGGACGGGAGTTGCAGTAATCCCTTGGAGACTAGGTATTTAAGCATGGCCGGCCCTCCAATGAGTGCCCGGTTGAGAATATGAACGTTGTCGAGTGGAAGAAGAACATGAAGTTGAGGGTCTCCTAGAGTTGACAACAAGTGATCGATAAAAGTCGTTTTACCCAGTCGGACCAACACTGCCGTTATATTGATAGCGAAACCATTCTCATTCTCAGGGACTGGGGTCCTGATGGCATCGGACCCTCGCTCAAGAAGCAACTTGAATATAGCCTCATGCTCGATGGCGACTGACAGCGGTGTTGAAATCGAGTAATTCATCGGTGTCGTGGTCGAAGAATCCATGACGTTGGGATCAGCATTGTGGTCAAGTAACAGCTTGACAATCGGCTCGTGCCCTTCACGAATGGCTGCAAAGAGTGCATGTTCTCGCTGGGTCATGCTCCTATACCTCCCTTCGTTAAATTGTAGGAAGTTCAGCAATAGGCCAACGATCGTCTCATGGCCCATTCTTGCCGCAACCTCCAGGGGTGCAGATAAATCGTAATGATGGTACACAAGATGTAACAAACGTTCCTCCCTCGGCAATTCGAATTGCACGGCCCGCCAGAAATGAGGTTCGGAGCCCAGAGCGGTAGCAACCCACAGAAGCAGGGCCGCCTCACCTTCGGACTTGGGTGTGAGCGCCTCGAGCCCTGAGCGTTCAAATAAGAATCTTGCGACATCGGTGTGCTTTTCATTGATGGCTTTGTAGATTGGGTTACGCGGCGACGTCTTCAGCGCTGGTGCTGTTTCCGCCCCAGAATCAACCAAGCAACGCACAATATCAAGGTAACCACACTCAGCGGCAAGGGAAAGCGGACCAAGCTTGTCGGGATGGACTGGGTTCGGGCTGATCCCAAGCTGGAGCAGGTATTGAATTGTTTCCAAGCACTCAGGTCCAGACACCACTCTCTGTTCCAATTCCCATGATAATATCTCGATTGCTTCATCTCTTGGATAATCGCTCCACATCTTATCCACAGGTATCTTCGTCACATCGAAGCCACATCCCTGTCTTACACAAAGCAGCTCTTTAGCCATGTTAGAGGTTATGGACACCCCATGGTCGTGAAGGAGGTATACAACAGAATCACTGCCGAAAATTGCCGCCGTTGTCAGCAAGGCGCCGCGACGGTCAACAGGTAGTAGATCTCTTTCCAGAAATAACTGAACAATTTCAGTGTGTCCTGCTGCTGCTGCTGCGCTGATCAAATCAAGACGATTCCATGAGCATTCCTTTGTCGGGTAAGCACCTGCATCTAGCATCTTTCGCACAACAATCTCGGATCCATTTTCCATTGCCCACGCAAACAGTGAGCTATCAAAATGACGAACATTGTGTTGATAGAGATAGTGATTCAATGTAGTATATAGGTGGCGGTTCGTCTGGGAGAGGGCACTGATATTCCAAGGATGTTCCAGGAAATCGCTAATGTGAAGCAGGATTTCACTGGGAAGTTTCTGGAAGCTCATGGTGTAAGATGGTAGGGAGCAAGCAGTCGGCCGGACAGCTGGGTTCTTCGGTGATTTTGAGATGGTCCCTGCCCAGGAGCACGTATATGGGAGTCTGGCACTTCCGCGGGGTAATTCGAGAGAGCAATGGCTAAGAAGGCAGAGCTGAACTCAGAGATGTGTATCTTGATCGGCAAATCATGTAATCACGGATCCGAGGAACCTCTTGCCTCGAATGAAACGTTGATGTGACATTGTGTAGGAGTACCGAGACCACGATGCTGACGACGCTGTGTCTGAATGGCACACTGGTTTCTTTTCAACTGGGACACTTGAATGTACTTGTATATTTTTAAAGGTACTCTGAAGGAACGTACCTGCATCGGTGTTAGTCGTGGATGGTGATATCACCCGTGGGGCTAAACTGCATGCAGATTACCGGAAAGGGAAATTCCACTATACCAGCGGATTGACAGTTTCTCCGAGCAGTATATACAGGTCATCTTGGTAGACGAGACTGACTCATGGCTCAAATTACAAGGAAATTCTTCCACTGTCGTGATTGATCACAAGTTGACCCATTGGGGTGGCCAGCGATCGCGGAGACCTAAATGGCGAGATTAAGCCCTAGACTCCAGCTTATCAATGCCTACCAGAAATACTCTAGCCATGCTGTTAGTATTTTATGTTCAATATCGTCATGAATGCTGGTGTTCAGCGACTTTTAAGCATCGCGGTGCGTAGTTCCGTTGGTGATCACATTCACGGGTGGTCTTCTGACCAGCACATATAAGTGACCGGTCTTCACATCGTAATCGTGCTCACATTAGCATTTTATCTTCGTATAATCGCTGTCGGTCCATAATAAATGACATATCAGGACAAATAAAATATGCGGGGCCCCGGAATACCCCCGCATTTCGGAAGGGCCCGACTGTCTCGGGTTTTCCAGTCTGCGAAATGTCCGGGGTAATACGACCCGAAAGCCAATAGGAGAGATTGCTGTAGTATCTACCATGTACCTCGGGGGAATAGACCGCGAGGGCAAGGCCAGGATGGCTAGACTCACGCTAAGCTTTAAGATATTCGACTCGTCAGGTATTCCGGCAGATACCAGAGCACCAGAGTATCAATATGCATCTCTGGAAGCACAACTTTCGCGGCAAGGCCTTACAGGTCGCCATGACCATGGCGTCCTGCCAGGCCTTCCTTCTGCTTGGATTTGATCAGGGTATGTTTGCTTTTCCCTGGCAAAGCTGCGATACTGACGGAAAAGGGGTGATGTCTGGAATTGTAGGAGCGGACAACCGGTTCGGACGCGACTTTAACAATCCGGATACTGCGATGCAGGGAAATATCACGGCGCTTTACGATATCGGATGCGTGATTGGGTCGATTGCTTGTTATTTCATCGGTGAACGATATGGTCGACGGGCGATGTTGATGACCGGTGGAAGCATTATGGTAATCGGGACGGCTATTTTGGCATCGTCGTTCACAGTTGCGCAATTGATTGTTGGAAGGATCGTTACGGGTATTGGTAATGGGATGAACTCGTCGACAGCGCCGGTATATCAGAGTGAATGTGCACCGGCATCGACTCGAGGTGCAGTGTTGACCCTGCAGGGCACGGTTACCATCCTAGGCGTGGTTATTGCATATTGGTAGGTACCACATTGCATTCCGAAGAGCGATGCTGACCGGAATAGGATGGACTACGGCACCAGCTTCACCGAATCCTCCTTCCAGTGGCGATTCCCTCTTGCCTTCCAAGCCGTGTTTGCCGTCTGCCTCATCCTCCAGATAATCGGACTACCAGAAACGCCTCGCTGGCTGGTCCAGCACGACCGTCACGAAGAAGCACGTCAAGTCCTGGCTGCCATCGAGGACAAGCCCTTATACGACGCAGAAATAAGCAAGTCAGTCCTGGACATCCAGACTGCGCTGGAAGAGGAAAGAAAAGACGGACCGTTCCGTTTTCTGGAACTGTTTTCGTGGGGTGAAACACAAAACTTGCGTCGCATGCTCATCACTATCACTATCGAGCTGGGACAGCAGTTCACCGGCTCCAACATGATCAACTACTACGCGCCTGTGATGTTCCAGACTACCATGGGACTGAGCAGGAATCTCTCGATGATATTAGGAGGATGCGTCCAGTGCACATACCTCATGGGATCATTCATCCCGGTGTTCCTGATGGATCGCTTCGGTCGACGCACACTTTTGATCATCTGTTCGGCTGGCCTGTGTCTCTGCTTCGTGATGGTATCGATTCTCCTCTCATTGGGCCAGATGAACGCCGCCTACGGAGCCACAGCCTTCATTTTCCTTTTCCAGGTGTTCTATGGTGCGGGCTGGCTTCCGGTACCATGGTTCTACCCGGCCGAAATTAACACCACACGAGTGCGAACCAGGATGCAGGCCATCGCGTCTGGCTGGAACTGGATGGCGGTGTTTGCCGTGGTTAAAATCACTCCAATTGCTTTTGGTAAGCCTCTCACTCACAGCACGAGAGTCAAGCTAACCACTTCTCATGATAGCTAACATCGGATGGCGGACGTTTGTTATCTTCGCCGTGCTCAACGCGGCCTTCATCCCGATGGTCTATTTCTTCTATCCCGAGACCAAGGGGCTTGAGCTGGAGGATATCCCGCTCCTCTTTGTCAAAGGAGGCTTCACGGGTGGCGTGTTTAGTTCGAAAGGTGGTCGGACGGTTGAACCACGTCAACATGCGCACAATGTCCAGGTGGACAGTAAGCTGGAGGGGATGTTGCAGCAGGTGGAGGATACCGGACAGGTATGATGTATTGTAACCAAAGCAACAGTTTGAATAAACAGCGTACAATTGGAACGCCCACTTGTATCTGCAGTAACCGAGTTCAGAATCCTTGGCATCTGCTTAAGATGTCTGGAATAGGATAAAGTATATCGCATGTCTCACGTAAAGGTTCGTATTCACTCCGTAGGGTTGATGTCATGAATACGAGACAACCGCTTCTACAGCACCTTTATGAAGACAGGCATTATATATACCCCCGTCCATTTCATCATTTGCTATCCAAATCACGAATCAATTACACTCAGTGAACATTCAAAATGCATCTCACCAAGTCTCTCGCAGCCCTCATCCTTCACCTCGCAGTGACCAGTATGCCACATCCCTCCATGTACTAATCCGCAATACTGACCTTATAGACGCCCAATGCGGCACGGCCGATGCCTGCGTCCTAACCGAAACCTGCTCAACCTATACCCGCACCACGCCTACTACAACCACATTTGCCACCTGCGTGCCCACCCCGACATGCCTGAAAGTCTACCGTATGTTCCCTTCCCTACTATATCCTACTCTCAAATACAGATGCTAATACAAACAGAGGACTGCCAATCCGGCGGATCCGGAGATATATGCTGCTCGACTTACTGCGCGGCTACGAAATGTCGACCTACGGACCCTAAGTGGCCAAACTGTAGGGAGGATTTGGAGTTGTGTGAGGCGGATGAGCAGTGTTGCTATAATAATAAATGTGTGGAGGGATTATGCCGGAAGGCGTAGTTTATTTCTGGTTGAAGTCCTTTCGTTCCATATGTATCCTATTCGTGTATGCGTTTCATACATATTAATATTGTATCCAACCATTAACCAAAAGTTCAATCCATGTCCATATTCATGTACGCATGTCATCCATTATGAATCCCAATTTATATCCAAGCTCGATAAAGAAGCCAAGTTGCAGTTAAGGTAGACAGCTATAAAAGTTAGCATCACATCAAAAGTCAGCCAGGGAAAAGGGTAACTCACCAGTCGCATACATGGCGTAATTATCAGCATTCTCCAATGCCTGCTCACTCCCCAACAGCAACGCCTCATCCGAATACTTAAAATTACTAGTCGGCGGATTATACACCTCAGGCAAATGCGTGAACTCATGAACCGCAGTCGTCGCCTCATCCTGTCCCTCGCAGACCGTGGGCAACTCCGTCGTCAACAAAGTATAGTAAAGCTCGCAGTTCGCAATCATGCTGTACTGAGCCCATGCGTAAGCAAGGAAATTTTCCTTGTAGTTACCCTGCTCTGGCCATGGGTCGGTGCAGTAGTAGTTAATGTTGTCGCTGGTAGAGCCGGCTTCTCTGGCTACGCCGCGCAGACGGGCGGAGACTCTCTCGCGGGCTTCGGAGGCGGTGGTCTTGAAGTAATAATTGAATTGAGCTGCGTCTCCGGAGGTTGCTGCGTCGGCGGCTGCATTGGCTAGTTTGACGGTGTTGGCTAGGACTCTGTCCACGATGGCCTGGCGGTCAGGAGAGCATGTAGTGATTGTTCGAGCTTTTCCCATGGGACGGGCTTTGGAAACGGCCTTTGCTTGCTTTGGGTCGGTGTCGATGGTAAGTTCGTTAGAGGAGTAGGGCATGGTGTCTGAGACCGAGCCATTGGTCACGAGATTAACGTATCCTTCGGAGTGGATGGTAACGGTGCCGCCCTCTGAGAGGTCGTTGTTCAAGGCAATGTCAAATTCGTCTTCATAGCTAGCACCTGCAACAAGGTTGGTCACGGCGTCAGAGGTAAGCTTGGTCATGCGGTAGATCTGGTGAATTCCTTCGAAGTCGACTTGGGTTCCTGAGATTGTTAGCCATTATAATCCTCGTGTTAGCTGGATGTACTTACTTGCCATTGCGATAGATAGAGACTTTCTTGACTGGGGCAGTATCGCCAAAGAAGTTGTAATGGACGAAATTGATATCATCTGGGCCTTCATTCTTGACGACAGCTTTGATCAGAGTATTGCCAGTCTGGCTTAGGGTGATGTTCAGAGAAGCCAGTGCAGTGTGGACTAGGGCTAGGGCCCCAGTGAAAGTAACGAAGCGCATCTTGAAGATGATCAGTTCAATTAGGGATTAGGTCAAGAGGAGGAGATTGAGGATGAAGTTGATTCATAGAAAGAGAAGAGAGATGTAGCCATGCTAATGGTATTTGTGCTGGACTCGAAACCCATCTGAGTCAGCTTAATGAAAAAAGCCATGGCAAACAAGATGACTTGGTAGTGCATATGGTAGTGAATCGCGGTATTTACCGTAGGAATTTATAGCAGTTAATGGTCTCTACAGACAGGTGTCTGAGGTAGAGTCGAGTAGTGAATACATCCATCAGGGCTGCGGTAAATCCCTGTAATTAGGGCTCAATGCGGTGCGACCTGAGCTGTCATCTCAATTTCTTTGTTCGCCTGAGATCCCTTTGTTCCTAATATTTTCCGTTCCCCTGAAATCCTTCCTTGTTATTTGATAATTCTTTGTTTTCTTTCTCTACGCTCAAACTCTTCATCTCAATCCTTCAACGTCTATCAACTCGAATCCCTACCGATACTCAAGCCATGATGGTCAACTTCATGGAAACCACCATCGCTCTACAAGTGCTCCTAGCACCACACCAAACCGTCCCTCTCACCTCCTCCCTCCCCATCGAAATTTCCATCCACAATGCCGCCAGCACTCCCGTGACAATCCTCGACCGAAACACCCCCCTCGAGCCCGGCGCCGGCCACCTGGGCGTCCTCAAACTCCACGACGCGCAAACGCACGAAGAAGTGCCTATCTCCACAATCTCCGCCAGTCGCGTACGGCCCCCGCTTCTGAATGAGTATATCGAGATTCCTTCCGACGCGACGGTGAAGAAGACTCTTGAGTTGCGGGTGGATGAGAAGGATATACAAGCTGGACGGGAGTATATGGTGCGCGCGGAGGGGTATTGGTCGGCTTTGTGGTACAGGGCTTTGGGTGATATTACGGAGGAGCAAAGGGATCATTCTTTGAATGCGACGACGGGGGGGTTTTTGTCGAATGTTGGACGCGTCAAGGTAGAATAATTCCGGTCCTATCAATGTGGCTTACAGAGCGCTTGGTGTAACATGAGGATGGTTATTTCGGGTCTTTCATAAGATGGAAATCTCGGGGTTATTCTTGATATCCGTGTATTTAAACCAGACAAAAGCTCCTAGAAAGTTGCAGAAATTCAAGTAACAGCCATGTCTGCTCCAGAGCAAAGAATCGATATCCAAAATGACGCCCTACGCGTCTTCGATATCCTTCAATCCGGCGGCATCGCCATAATCCCCGCCAGCGTCGGCTATGGAATTGTAGCCACCGACCCCGAAGCTCTACAACGCGTCTTCAACACCAAACAGCGCCGGCCGCACAAGAAGCACGCCATGATAGGTAGCTACGCGCTCCATCGCGAACTACACGTTCTCCCTCCACGCGAGACTGAAATGGTTCATCTCTTCACGGTCGACCTCGACCTGCCTCTCGGTGTGATTGCGCCGTTCCGCGAGGACCACCCGATTATCCAGAAGCTGGGGAAGGAGCCACTGCAGCGGAGCTCTGTCGACGGGACGCTTTCAATGCTCGTGAACGGGGGTAAATTCCAGGAGGAACTATCGCGGTTGGCGACTGAGGCTGGTCTTCCACTCATGGGATCGTCGGCCAATTTGACCGGAAAAGGGACTAAGAGTACAGTTGAGGATATTGAGCCGGAAATTCGTGAGGCGGCGGATATTATCATAAACTATGGTCGACAGCGGTATTCCTCGCCGCGGCCGTCGTCGACTATGTTTGATTTTAAGAATATGAGGTTGATGCGGTTTGGAGCCTGTTTTGATGTGATTCAGGATGCCTTTTGGAGGTTCTATGGGGTTCGGTTGCCGGATGATCCGGGACGAGAGATGCTTTTTTCGGGGCATTTAGATGCCAATGCGAATGTTTATAGATAGGGTCTATCCAGATATCTCTATCCTGAACGGGAAGCTTAAGACTATGAACTAATAATAATGTACATGGACTCTGATTTATTTGGCTTGCAAAAGATCAGAAATCTTCACCATATTCCGAGTCACGAAATCACCCATGACCTTCGGGATGTACGACGGAAAGCCGGCGTTAATCTGCTGCAAGATCCCCCACGACTGCTCGCCGTTCGTGGTGTATGGCACAGTATCCGTTAGTCCTGTCGTGTTGAAAGAGGTATAAACCAACGGAGTCTTATCGAATGACTCGGACGCATCCACCACGTTGATATCAAGTCCTCCGCTGGTGATGTATCGTGCGTTTCCAACGGACGCATATGCCAATGGCGCTTGCGAGTTTACGGCGTATGTCCGTGCTGCTGCAACGTTCACTTCAGCTGATTGCCAGTCCGCTGCGTCCGGGTCGCCATAGTCGGGTGTATCTGGCAGTGTTTGTCATCGATATAGAAAAGCTACTAAGGGCAGTGACATACAGGGAAAAGATGCAATATGGAGTGTCTCCGCTTGCGCCTGAACATTGAACGTCATGGCTGGGTGAAAATGCTCCCAGCATTCAAGAATGCCCCATCGACCGTACGGTGTCGGAATCACTTTCAATTCGTTCAGGGTACCATCAGACCAGATAGTTCGTTCACCGCCGGATGGCCTCAACTTGTGGCGGAGATAAAGATTTTCTCCCTCTGGAGAAATCAATGCCTGCGCCATGTAGATATAGTTTCCTTCTCGGTGGGAGAATCCGGGGACAACGTAGACTCCGTTGGTCTTCGCGGCAGATACGAGTCGATTCCATTGAGGGCTATTCAGAGTGAGGGAGTTTTGGATGTAGTTCTCGATGTGGCTTGCGATGGAAACGTTGTCTGACATTCCTTTGGGATAGCTGCAGACGTTAGTTAGCATTGTGTGTTTCATCTCTGAATATGGCATTGTATTTGGCGGACATACCCCGGGAACCATAACTCAGGAAAAACAACAAGATTAGCACCATTTCCCGCTGCTTGTTTGATGAGGTTGACGCCCTTGGATACCGTTGCATTCAAGTCGAACTCCACTCCTGTCCAGTTATTATTGCTCATGAGAGGTAGGGGCCAGTTTGCCGGCGGTGCGCGGACAACTGCGACGGTTAGATTATCATAGTTGGCTGTCTGGTTGGCATGCTGCAGCACACTCGCAGCACAACTGCCAACCAAGCTCAGTATGATTGAGAACCGCATGGTGAGTAGATGATTCGGAGGTTTACATGGAGTCTGTCCAGATAAAGAAGTGAAGCCTTTATATCTTTGAACCAACTCGGGATGAACCCGGACCCCTACTCTGTGTCGTGGACAATTCCCGATTTCCTTCCCGAGTAACCCATCAAGATAAGGAGTTCCGATGCCGATTATTCTCTTCCTCGCCGGGACATCTTCGGAACGTGGATCTGGCTATTACGGGATTTGGCTATATCACAACAAAGCCCGTCTTTATACAGACCCCGAACCTTGTTTGTCGGTAGAACTTCGGAGTGCCTAAACAAGCAATATGCACGTCATTTGCATTGCAGAGGCTCCGCTAGTTTATTCCATGAAGCATTGGAGACTATACTGCTGCCTGCAGATTCCAAACGAGCCACCCAACCGACGGAAAAGTAGTGCAGGCTCAATCTCTCTTCTCCTTTCATATCCACTCCGAGCCTACTACTGTCTACTAAGCAACATATGCCCCTTGAAGCAGCTGTTCCCGGCGAGCTCCTTGCAATCGTGACTAGCTATTACCGGATGGAGTAACGAAAGGCGACATGGCACATGCATATTGCCTTCTTCTCCTACTAGATATCGCCCATCAGACGTGATCTTGGTTGGAAGTCGAAATACAGGGCAGCCTTTTCAATTCCTACTGTAGTAACAGTTGTATTGAATGGGAAGAAGAGGCAACGTTCAGAAGACAGCCGCTAAGGATATATATTCTCCCCAATTATTAAAACAAGAAAACGACTACCAATCCGAATCTGTCGAATATCCCTGATCGACTGTACCCCTGCCATTATGAATCTCTCTGGTCTCCCAGCTCAAATTATACTCATCATCGCCGACTTCTTAGAATATTCTTGGGAACTCAATGCATTCGCCCAGAGAGTTTTGCAACAGTTGAACGACAGCCATAGAACTCAACATACAATGTGCGACAGCAGAGATAATTTATGCAATGGAGCTACTATCGTTAGATTTTCAAGCAAGTACCACAGAGGCCTATCTTTGTCGCATAGAGAGTAATGTGAACCAAATTGCACTGAAGGCTGTTCCTAAAGCAACATGTTTCAGAATCAAATCAACCAAACCCTGCTCAGTACCCCTCGCTCTGTCTTGCTTGTGAAAACCGGCTTATCCCCTTGGAAGTATATGTCAGCGCTGTCAGTACCCGTCTGCATTGTTCATTCTGCCATGACGTTTCACTTCAAAATAGATTCATTTTGCAAAATAACATATAGCGATCTATGTCAGTGACAGGTTGACCGGAACGCGAGGCAACTAAAAGGTTCTCAACATGCTCGTATAGCTTAGAAACAGCTTCTTCGCTCTTGTCCCGCTCCTCCATTATCAATTGAAGCATTGGAACGTAATTCGTGTATTGTTCATCAAGGTGGAGGAGTCTTAAAACTCAGCCTGTGACGTCAAATCTGTGGACTGCTGATTCAACCATGCTTCAGCGGCGTGGAAAACACTACCCTCTTAACCATGGTAGGCGACAGTGAGGAGTGCCCGCTTTGGATGTCTCATCCGGACAAAGAGCATAACCGTTTTTAAAAACTGTTTATGGTACGGATTGAACCGGGGTCCTCGAAAGACGTACCAACGGTATAAGATAGATGTGACCAACGCCTAATTGTGATCCATACCGGTGAGCACAATATAACGATTAGTTTGTCTGCGTAAGACGTCTGTACCAAGTTCGTGGATTGGGGATGCCATCTTGGCGACCAATGAACGGGTGGTATTGCCAAAGGCCATGTCCGTATGTGTTGCCATCTTGTGTTTCAATAGAATAAGTCAATGCGCATAGGTCTTCACATTGTGTTGACCAATGCAGTAAATTCTGGCCATTCCTTGTTCATCAATTTTCTGTAGCCACATTCCGGTTCCAATCCCAGGGGCGGTGTTCCTATTTCCCTGCATATTTCCACATTGGTCAGGCTTGCTGCTAGAAATGCTCGAAAGAAGATACCAATATCCATCGGGCCAGTATATTCATTAAGCATATCACAAATGATAGATCGTGTGGGATAGGTAGCAGATCCATGCTCCGCAAAGCTGGTATACACGGCGTACGTCTTTTCCTGGGCAATCTGCTGCATGGAAAAGCTTTTTTCAGATTCCACTGGGCCCAACAATGGAGGTGCACGGGGCTACATGCTGGTCAGGATTGTGCTCCTCGTAGCGTTTCCAAATGGCACGTAGCAGAGGGCGAGCCACATCCCTATCTTCCCTTGTACCCCTGTGGAATGTGCGCACAGGTATCACTTGCCAGGGAAGGATATCAAGCAGACTTACCTAACAGTTTTTTCTGTGGCATCTGAGCGGGTGGTATCTTAACAGTTCCAAGAAGTTCGTGATTGCCTGATAACAAAACTGGAGGCAACAGGAAAGAACATCAGAGTTCTTCCAATGTACATGCCAGATACTACTCCATACTGATCTATTTGGGGTATTAATTGAAGATCACAGTCGAGTGCCAGGCCGAGATGAAGACGGTGTATGTGATGGTTCTCGCATCCCATATAGTTAGTCTAGAATAACTGCACAAAGAGCACAGACAAGAAGGGCACTAGTCGATCCGAAAAAATCTACTATCGGTGGATAGGGAATGCAGAATCAATGATCAGCTGGGTTGGATACGTGTCACCTGCACACGGTTTCCTCAGTATGTAGACTCGATTCTCCGTAATTATACGAAGCAAATGTCCAGATCATCAATCAATTTATGACAGCCGTCGCCGAGGCTTTCGAAGCCCCGAACATGTTCTCTCTAATCCGCACCCCAGAACAAGAGAAGGTCGATGAATGGGGCACCCAACCCCCAGTTGAAGACTTTACCACTGGCTTCAAAGACGCCAGTGACACTGATCTCCGCCTCTACACTCGCAATCGGATCGAGGAGCTCAAAAACACAGGCGACGAGGGCCAACTTTCTCCCGGGTGGGTGGCCATACTCGACGAGCGCTCTGCTCGGGACTCGACTGTGATTTTGCAACTATGCGAGGAGAAATCGCTCTGGGCTACGGAGCTTGAAGATGCAGAGGTGGAGTATCATGTCCCGGGGGAAGCGGATGTTTATCAGGATGAGATCTGGTGGAAATGGCGGGTGAGATTCACGGATGCGGTTCAGTTGTTTGTTAGCCTTGATGACGGGGATTTCCGTGCCATGCAGTGGTATATGAAGCGGGGTCTCTCGGATCGTAGCTCAGAGGGGAAATCGGGAGTCGATTATTCCGGACTAACGAGGTCTATACGGAGAGGACTAGCTGGACGAAAGAGGTATATTGCCTAACGAACGTATGTGCATGTACGCAGCTGATTGAGTGCTTGAGTGCTTGAGTGCTTGTCTATCGTGTGTGTGTGTGTGTGTGCTATTTATCGTCGGGGGCGAGTCCTTCCACAGAGGCGGTGAGGCTCTGGTCCCGGAGCGGGACATACGACGGGCAGATCGGAACTGCCTGTTCTCTAGCTAAACTACC